>CAJNIZ010002670.1:0-31261 GCA_905231905.1 Symbiodinium pilosum
CCCTGCCTCTTTACTGGAAACGGCCGAAGATGCTCCCTAGCCATACATCGAGGAAGCAAAGCACTACTCTCCGGCTCCACTGCCATGTTCCTGTGCACATTCCTCATTGTTGCTTCCGCTGCCTCCTTGCAAAGCCAGGCACTTGAATCAGTCCTGCAGGATGCAGAGCAACTTCATCATGAGGCCAACAGTGTGCTCAAGCCTGGCACGTGGTTGAACTCTGACGTGCCAGATTGAGCGAATCGCGTGTCGGCCGTGCCCCAAGGAACAGGCACATGCATCTGCGAGTCAGGTGTGTCAGTGGAGTTGCTGCAGCGGCACTTCGGAAACCCTCCGGACTCTGGACGGGATGTTCCAACTGCAGGAAATCAAACTACCAGCCACAAAACTGCATGGAACTGTGTGGAATCAGCAGAGAAGCACCGTCGGCTTGCCTTTACTTCAGTCCTCTTTCTCCATCAGGAGCACATGAGCTCACGGCAGGTAGCAGGGCTTTCTCCGTTAACTTTCAGGAGGTAGCAAAACTAACTGTATCACAAAACCTGCCAAGACAGAAAGGCACAAGGCGTCCTCCGAAGAGCCACGCCTGCTTATCATTATGGACGGCTAGATGCGAAGGGCACATCCCATTCAGTGAACCTGGCTGCCGCAAAAGACTCTACCTTCCTCTCCTTTTGAGTTCCCTGCATCCCGATTGGCCACTGCTGACATGCTACGACAGCCGCACCCGTTCTGAAATTTCCTCTGCTTCTCATGGAGGCGCTGCGCTGCTGGGGTCTTTTCATGACTTGTTTACTTGTTCAGAGGACTGTCGCAGCGCCACTGGCAAGACGGTGAGACAAGGCAAAGGGCTGAGCTCAGGCAGGCCAGGCAGGCCGAGTGTGCCCAAATCTCGGTAAGGCCAAGGCCAGTCTGCCACAAGAGCACGATGACCACAGTGCGCTTGCGGTATGTCCGACCGCCGTCTGCTTGATGCCAACATGCAGGCTCCGCGCGAGGAGTTTGGACATAGTGCCCCGCAAATTTCCAGGGCACTTTCTAATACGCTCGTAGGTGCAGCCTTGAGTAGAAGCGGATGGAGCACGGAAGCGTCTTCGTAGCCATGGGCACTTTCTGCATTTCTGCGGAGCTCTGCTTCATCCTGACAGACTGTTGACTGCATCAAAATCTTGGCGTGGGGCTGCGGCAAGCTTTGCCAGTAAGCACAAGATCTGGCCGGGAGATGCTCAAGCCCCTACGTGCCCAGTTTCTTCCCATTGGCTGCCTACGGCTAGGCAGCAAGGCGATGTCAACTGACTGGCCAGGACGATCCGCTGACATGGGATGTCTAACGCTGGCTAGGCTTAGGCAGAGACGGCGTGGCGGAGAAGAAGCCGGCAGCCAGAGATCTGCCCAACTGCAACAAGAGACCCAAAATCCGCTGTAAGTGTCTTGCAGCATCGAAGGGCAAAAAAATTGATCACGGCAGCGCAGCCACATGCCCTGACAGCCTCGGCTCTCAGCGCGGAACACTGTGTTCCTGTAGGTATGGATCACCAACTAAACTAGGGAAGGAAGCAAGAGAGAGAGACAGAGAGAGATGGTGTAGATGAGCAGACGATTGCGTCGCATTGACAAGCGTGGATTCCGCAAAGCGTGATCTTCAATACCCTGCCCCTGTCCACAAGTCTGGCCTGCTGCCTGGCTGACAACCACTCATGGCGCACGCGTAAGTTGCAAGCTGAAGCTGCACGCTGGACTTTCGTGGCAGAACCCTGCGAAGTGATGGGCGTGTCAGGCGCTTCGACAAAACCGCTGCACGGACTCCGGCACTGGAACTGCGAACGCTGCGCGCCGAAAGAATGCGTTGAAAGCACTGGTGCGCAGCAGGACGCCTGAGGCGCCAGTGCCCTGATGAATCTCCAGGCGCCGACAAGCCAAGAGACAGTCTGCATGGAGCATCTGAAGCCTTTCGAGTGCCTCTGACGCACAGGCGCGATCGCTCATGCACAGCCCAGCTGCCAAGCTGTCTCGATGCGAATATCCAGAACGCTAGATGCGCGCTGGGGGGCAAACACAGGGTTGAGACAGGCTCCATGCAAACAGCTATAGCTGCAAGATAGGAAGAACCGAAGACGCATCTGGAGCAGCCCCACGTGCGAAGTCTCTCGGAGAAGTTACGTATGACAGAGGCGAATGCAGTGAATGCTTCAAGGCTGCTGGATGGCTTGCATTGCTCTTGGTCAAGGCGGCGGCAAGCGAGGCTACCACAACTTTGTATTGAACTGCAAGGTCCACATAGGAACTGGGAACAATACTGAAAAGGTGCCCTTGACAACAGGGGGCACGCAGCATGCATCGGACGCTTGAGCGGGCGGTATGGACGATTTCGCTATCAGCCAACACAGAACCAACTATTTGCCTTGCAGGTCTTTCACGCAAATTTGGAAGCTGGCATTTTGGACACAGGCTGACAAGGCCAGGCAGCCATGCAGGCAGTTGGACCGAGCAAGCTGGCACCCAGTGAAGGGCATCATGGCAAAAGGAAGGACATGATCTGCTGAGTACACGAACGCAGAAAATCAAAAACAGAGTACAAACCTCGAAAAGCGCAATGCCCTTCCCCGCTGGCATTGAAGCTGAAAACGCTCCATGAAGTGATGTCATGTGCATTATGTGGCACTGTGTCCCTGTGCAGTGATGAATTCTGGCAGCAAGTAGGCCTTCGCCTACACCGCGCAGGCAGCTCACTGCTTGGTGAGATCATGGTGCTGTGGCAGCTTCTCAAGTCAAGCCAAAGGCTGTCAAACACAAACAGGCACAAAGAACAAGGAGTCAAGGAGTCTCGGACTTCAGACCCATCCCGTCATTCTGTGCGGGCCAGCTGACAGCCGACTTGCTGTCCGAAAGCGCTCCAAGTGAAGCACACAAAAGGCCTCAGATTGCGCAAAGGCATCTGCGGCCTCTAGCACTGTGTGCACGGTCACAGGGCGCGTTGCTCATTGCATCGTTTTGCATCAGGAGGTATCGCAAGCCAGCTTTTTTGAAGCTGTTTTTTGAGGCCTCTCTTGAGGCCGCGTTGAGGTCTGGAGGCTTCTTGAGGCCGCTTGAAGCGTCTTGAGGGGCCTTGTTCTGATATTTCTTTATTGTTTGATTTCCTGAAGGCTTGATTGAGGTGACGCAGAATCCTGAGCACGGACCAGGGTGCACTGAGACTTTGCACGCCTTGCACTTTAACTAGGGAGTCTTGCAAGCTCGGGCGATCTTGCAATCTGGTCTGAAAATGGCCTTCCTCATGGCAAGGCTGCTCAGCCAGTGCCAAGCGGCAGGGGAAGCAAGGCAGCGCCGCCTGAAACTCCTCAAGATCGCATGATGGCAGGGGAAGCAGTCTTTACAAACTTGAGGGGCTGTCGGCTTGAAGTCAAGGTCCAGGGCTGCTTGGGTCGTGGTTTAGAGCACGCCAGCTGCGCAGTCTGACAGTTCGGGGCGGCTGCTGTCCGTGGTCCTTCTTTAGGCCTTTAGGCACCACAAAACATGTCGGAGTTGTGCACCCTCCGAAGTGGGTTTGCGCATCACGCTGCAATGCTTGCCTCCGCAGAAACCGAAGTGTTTTTGCAGGACTGCAGTGGCAGCATCGAACATCCGGTCTGCTCTATCTGTTTGGCTGCGACAAGCCTCAAAAAAGAACCCAACCAGCGCAAGCTACGCACTGTCCCTTTGCGAAAGCCTGCACTCCACAGCAAACATGAATCGTGAACAAACGAACTCTGGTGGCACTTCCTACGACGACAACATGGAACTGGCGGAGGGGGTACAGAAGCAAGACGTACGCAGTGGCTCTACAGGCGGACTGGCTCGAGCGGCCTGCCTTTTGCAAAGGACCAGTGAGTTGTCGCGAGACAGGAAAAGCGGTTCTTGACGCTGGCACACAAGGCCACAAGGCGCAAAGCTTCGAGTACTGCATTTGTACCTGTGGAGGCCTCTACTCTTGTTGAGAGGGGCATGCGGGACACAACAAGGGGACCGGGCTGCACGTGGCTGACGTGCAGAAACGCAGCCCACCGGAGTTTATCAGGTGCACGCTCTTCTTGCTGCAAACTGTCACAGAAGACACGTTCGTCATTTTGTTCACATAGCCGCGAGCGTTGGACGCGAAGAATTGGACATAGTGCCTGCCGGGAAGTGCTTGCTCACATGGGTGTCAGCTGCACGCAGGGCCTCCGGGGAGGCCTCGACCCCAACCCGGGCTCTGCTTGATGGAGAAATTTGCATCTTCTGTCATTGTCCAATCAAGCTTGATCCTCTGGCTTTCCACCCCCACATGTGAAAACTGAATTGAGGCAACCTGGCCACCAAGAGTGACCGTAATCGGCTTATTGAACAGCATTCTCTCAACCTTTGTGCCTTTCCTTTCAATGGTGGCTTCGCCAGACCGCGGGTTGAGTGAAACTTTCTGCACCTGGTCTAGCGGCCTGGATATAATTAGCGTGTGGACCTATTTGGGTGTTCCCCAAACGGAACCTCTAAAGGATCCCAAAGAGGGAACTTCTCATTTCCAGTCTATACGCAACATTCATCATGTTGATGCCTAGGATTTCCAGGGTTGATGTGAGTTCGGCCAGGTTGAGGCAAAGACAGCTCTTACTACAATGGTGCGGCCATCAAAAATCTGACGACCTGCGCTACCAGGAATTTCGTCCTCGCGCCGCTGCGGGGGGGGGGGCTTGTTGAGAGGGGCATGCGGGACAGAACAAGGGCCGAGCTGCAGCCTGACGTGCAGAAACGCAGCCCACCGGATTTTATCAGGTGGGCGGATGTCAAAATTATGATCCCTTTTGGGGAACTCTAAATATTAGGTGCCGTATTATAATAGGGACCCAAAAAGGGACCATAATTTTGACAACCACCCAGGTGTTTACGGCATTGACGGGGGGACTGGCTCGAGCGGCCTGCCTTTTGCAAAGGACCAGTGAGTTGTCGCGAGACAGGAAAAGCGGTTCTTGACGCTGGCACACAAGGCCACAAGGCGCAAATCTTCGAGTACTGCATTTGTACCTGTGGAGGCCTCTACTCTTGCTGAGAGGGGCATGCGGGACACAACAAGGGGACCGGGCTGCACGTGGCTGACGTGCAGAAACGCAGCCCACCGGAGTTTATCAGGTGCACGCTCTTCTTGCTGCAAACTGTCACAGAAGACACGTTCGTCATTTTGTTCACATAGCCGCGAGCGTTGGACGCGAAGAATTGGACATAGTGCCTGCGGGGTAGTGCTTGCTCACATGGGTGTCAGCTGCACGCAGGGCCTCTGGGGAGGCCTCGACCCCAACCCGGCATTGTTCAGGGCTCTGTTTGATGGAGAAATTTGCATCTTCTGTCATTATCCAAGCAAGCTTGATCCTCTGGCTTTTCATTTCAAGTCTATAAGCGGAATTCATCATATTGATGGCTCGCACGAAGCAGTGGGCTTGGAATGATGCTGTCACTTTCACCATACACTCTGCAAGCGGTGATGGTTAGTAGCGAACCAAATCGCCAGGGACGGTAGTCCGACAACCAAGGGCCGAATGCTGGGACACGGGCCAAAACTGCACATCAGGCCACACAGTACTGAGTCTTGCAAGGGAGGTGCCTGCGTCTCTGTGCAGCGACGCTGCTTGGCTTGCAGTACGAAAGTTTGTAGGCGTTGTGTTTGGACTATTATGAGTCCCTGCGTGGCTTCAATCTCAGCGAGCTGGCAAACATGCTAGGCTGTCATAGGGATCAACCGCTTCGGACTTTCTGTGGAGCTACGCGGATTAGGTACTTTAGCGCATGCTTAGCCCAGTAGTTCCCGAACAACGCAGGACTCCAGCAACCTTGCTACCCTGTATGGCCCCACGGCCACCTGCCAAACTTTCTTGTGCCCCTTCCCCTTGAAGATGTAGTTGCACAACACCTCTTTGGGTGCAATATGCCTGCATGCCCTACCTAGAGAACCGAAACCCTGAAAAATGTCGGGTCTATCTGAGAACTCCGATTTTGGAGCTGCAACTGCCCGAAACCCCGGGTCTTGACGTGAAACCCCAAATTCGTGAAATGCTGAGCTCTGAAAACCCCGGGTTTTCCCGTGACCAACCCGTGCCCAACCCGTGATGATTTACCCGTGACCTGGTGATGGGTTATGCAAACCCTGGGTTTCATGCCAAAACCCCGGGTTTGGAGCTTCCGCCTGCTTTTTTTTGCGGGTCTGGGTTCCCTAGGTAGGGGATGCAACCAACAGAGTCCCCGCGACCATTCATCCACCTAGGCATCCGGAAATGAATTTCATTTGAACGCGTTTGGCCGTATGGCCAGCTGCACACCTTTGCAGCAGTCCTGTGTCTCCACTTCGCACATTACACGGTCCTCAACGCAAACTACAGTCCTTTGGTGAATGAGAGGCATGCAGGGAATATCTCAAATTGACGAGGTATCTTCGCTTGCTGCTTTCAAAATAGCCTGATCCTCGATGCACACTATTTCGCTTGGCCCAGCTTTGGGAATTTATCGGAGCAAACGGAAACAGTTCGAAGGCAACCTCGGGGCTAGAATCACTGACAGCTACGGCATGACTTGGGATCTCCAGGAAGCTGCGCGCAACATTTCCCCAAAGGTGGTGTTGCGAGATCTAGTAATTCCCAACGGTTGCAAGCAAACACGCCTGCTCTTTGTGCCCATTGGCTGGAGATGTACGCAACTTTGCGCGAAGCTGCTGTGGGCCACAAAGTTCACACGCTAGCAATCTTGGAATGACGTGCAATCCATGCACGTTGATGTCTTGGGTTTGGGCAAGGTTTGCCAACTGCATCTCAGTAGAATCACCCAGAGCTACCTATTCCCAGGATTATTGCAACCAAAATCGATGCGGCCGGTCATGCTTAATGCTAAAGCCTCGATACGATCTCTGCGGCAATTTTCCAGTCGCCAATTGACCTCCACATGGACCTCAGCTGGCAAACCAGCAAGCAACAAGCATTTTTGTTGGTCAGTAGTCACGTTGGAACACACCCACACACCAAAATCGAAATTATCCGGCAGTGTACCAAACACAAAAAAAAAACAGTGTTTCCTCATGAACACAATGCTTGAAGTAACACATCGGTGTCAAATCCCTTCAGAACATGTCATGCAAGGACAAGCCGCTGAAAACGCCTGTCCTGCGTTTCCAAGGCAATGTGGTTGCCGACCATGGCGCTTCGGCCGCTGGCTGGCAAACCTCGAACTACCAAATGTTTCCGAGATACAACAACAGGAACTCACGTAAAGACTTCCGATCATGCACTAGTCGATCACATGGTTGCACGAAATACATCCCGTGTGCATCGCACATTCCCATAGTGGTTGTTAAATGATTGGTTTGCTTCGATCCCTTGAGCTAACCTGCAGGGGATCAAGGAAACTTCACACACTACGGGAAAAATGGATGTCCTTGATGTCCTTGTTGGAGCTTGAGCACTCAACACTTTTGACACCAAACAATCCACCTCAAATTTGTTGACATTTCGGCGATTTTCCATGTCTGTTTCTTGCAAAGGCCATGGTTTTCCTCCTTCCTTAATGTACGTATAGGAAGAAGATCTGCCAACCTCAGGCCAAGGCCAAAAGATAGAAGAACCCATTAGGATCATTCGGAGAGAAAGCAAGTAAAAAGGAGGGAGCTAACCCGGCTAACAACCGGGATTCAATGCCGATGCGAAGAGTAACACATCCTGCTCAATACGACTGCAAATGCAAGGAAATCATGGGAATCTTATGTGGGCAACGATCCCTTGAATGGCTCCTTCCTGTCTTCTATCAGCAGTCAATGGCAAAAGAGATTCTATGTTTCAAAGTTTTTTTGGTTGCGACCAGCAAACAGGGATGCCTGCTGATCCGTAATTTTGCTAATGGACTCCGGGATCCTAGATCCCTACTTAAAGGCTCAGGGAAATTAGTAAGTAGGTTATAAGTCCATTTATCAATTCCCTAAGTTGGCTTATCCTGTTTTTTTAAATAGATGATGCAAAGTAGCTTCCAGACCCTTAGCCGGCAATCCCTCCGAATCCTGAACTCTTCGCGCATTCACATCGAGTTGTCGGATTTTCTCGATCTCAGGGCAGATGTCGTTTTTGATGAGCAGCCCGAACACAAATTTGGAACAGACGCTCAAGGAGAGGGCCCAGATCTTGAGGCACCACACTTCAAAAGCGCGGCCGCGCCGCAAGGCGAGTTGCCAAAGCTCCTCCAGAGCCCTGGCATGTTTCATTCCCCTCCTGCTTGGACTTTCTGGATCTGCACATTCCACCTGGTGTGGGAATGTCAGAAGGCGTTGGCTTCCGTGCAGATGATCCCGCTGCATACAAGAAACGCGATGCGAAGGGGTGAATTGACAGCCTGGCTTCCAGGCCCAGCGGACTTGATGCTGAAACTCCTTCTGCGGAGCATGGAAAGGGAAGTCATTGGTTCCCTCATCCTTCCAACACCGTCCACCGTGTCTCTTCGCTCCGCTCCGCTCCTTGCGTGCAAAAGGCCTTTGGGTTTAGGTTCCCCACTGGAGGGAAAGACTTCGACCGTCGAGGCTGGCTTGGAAATCCTCTTGTGTGCCACGGGGTTTGGAGCCTTCTCTTGATATCATCTACTCCACGAGGCGCCCTCTAAGCTTCCATCACCGTAGCTATGACAAGATGCCGCCACAGGCTATCTCCATGAAAAGTCAATGAACAACTCCGATGAAGCTGGACAACACTATGCAAGTCCACCATCTCCTCAGAGAACTGACAGGGTAGACCTTCCTATGGCACTCTCGAGCTTCCACAGAATGATTTCCATCCCATAGCCTCATGTAACCACGCAAAGAATGATACAAACAAGGATGCCTTCAGCTATGGACAGCTGTGGGGTGGGATGGAAGCTTGAATGGATGCTACAAGAGATCAAGCCTATGTTGATTGCATACACATGATGGTTGCAGCATACAGCATACATGTTTGGATGCGTTGGCCGCTCTGCCTGTATATCCTGTGGATTTCCTCCCCATGCCATGGCAGTCTCTTCACTCAGCGAAACAAGACTAGAGCTGTGGGCAATTCTGAGATAGATGTAAGGTTCCTATAGAAACCAATGTTCTTATGGCGTTGTAGGGAATATATAATAAACAGGGATTATGGTCCATGATGATTCAACACTATTTTCAGGAATACCCCAGTAGTTTCCTAGTTTCCATGTTTTGATTGTCCATTATAGGAGTTTCCAATTTCTTCTCCATTCCCCCAACCCTAACATCCCTAAACCCTGAAGCCTAAACCCTTAAGGAGCCTCACTTTATGAACCCAGGAATATCCCAGAATTGAGTGGTAGTCGAACCTGGCCTTCCCAGTCGTCTGCAGGCTTTGTGCTTCCGCGACGCCCATTTCATGAGTCAAATTGCTGACCCAAGATCAATTTATCTAGGGTAGTTTTGGAGCGCATATATGGCTTTACATCAAGAAAATGTAAGGAGGTCCATTACGATATATAATGCTGTAACTACTGCTTGTACGTATTTTTCTTGCTATGTTGGCAGGAACACAGACATGTCTAGGGAAATATTAACGGATGTATAGTAGGGAATGGCAACGAACATGGAAACAACTACTGCATTTTTCAGGAAACACAGGGTATGTATTGGGATGGTGCAGGGGTTATAGGGGTATATTGGAACATGGAAAATATGCATTACTTTATCATGTATGGACGGGTTTAGGGTTCAATCTTCAAACATTTCACGCTGTATGCATTTCTCTGAGGACTTCCGTTCAAACATTTTTTGGGCAAGCAAACTGGCTACACAAGTCTTCTTCATGATGTGATGCTGGCATTTTGCTCCAAGCAAGACACATGAAAAAACCCTGGAACTCAGCAGTCCTCGCGACGACCTGAGAGACCACGAGCTAGAAGCCTAAAGTGAAACGTGGCTACCAAACTCAAAATTGAGGTCTGCAGCAGTGCAGAGTGGAGGAAGGCTCTAGCTGATTGATCCCTTCTGAGAACCCTGAACTTGGCTTCTCTGTCATCAAGTGCTGAAGTGACAAGGCGTGCTGGCCAAGGGAAAGTCTTGTACTTTCAGCCCTCGATCATCACAACAACCCGCGATTTGCCATCAGACATCCAGTGCGGAGCTCTGGGCAAAACAAACAATCTCGCAGACTACATAGTGTATGTGCTCGGTACTTCAAGTTATGGAGCCCTTTACAGGGAGTTTGTAGGGCAACAAGATTGAGCTAACAGTTAGGCCTCTGCATAAACTTCGTTTACTAAATCCAAACAAAAACGTTCTTCGATAAAAAACCTCTAAGTCTCCCTTCCACCGTCTCCGAAATCTGCGAATGCTGGCACGGCAGATACTTGCCAGTCGCAGCTGAACACCAACCATGTCCAGCCCCAACAGACATGAGGTCTTGCAACTTCTTGTGATTACAACTGATTCTTGTGTGCCACCCTCATCTGTCTGTTTAGCAGGCGGATCTTCTTCGAAGATGCGGCTGCAGGTAAAAGCATGTACAAGCTTTCTTGAGCTAAGTAATGCTCATGATGGGGAGGCCGCAAGCATGCTCAGCCGGACCTGCTAAGCAAAAGTAGGCATGTGGGAGGCGCAGGCCGGACATAAAACAACACACCCTACCCCGAGTACCACACATTCATGTGGTGTATGTGCTTCTAAGATGGTGTTACGGATGCCACTGTAAGCCTGAGCTGTGAAACCCCAGTAGTGGTTGTAAGCCGTTAAATGATAGAAGGCACAGGCTTCCAGCTGCGACGTCATCAAAATGCCGCCTGAAAGTCCTCTTATTCTAACTTGCAGCCTCCAAGGAAGCTACCTTGCCTCTGAATTGGGTAGGACCTCTCAAACTGAAGCACCTGAGCGTCTCAAGAGACGAAGACAAATAGCTATCAACAAATTGGGTTGCTGATACCGCGGTTGTCTCACATGAAAATGAGAGAATGGTCCTAGGTTCTTGTGAGAATGCAAGTGCATCTTAAATTAATTTACATGCGATGTAGACCAGTTTGCTCATTCAATACAGTAAGGCACATCTGCGCACTATCTGATTGCCTGACAACACAGATCCAGTTTCCGCTTCATTTTCCATGGTCTTCTCTCCATTGGATACTCCAATCTTAACCGGCTGTGAAGGGCATCCCCAGCTTCATAATGGCAAAGGTCCTTGCGCAGAAGCCTGCTGAGAAGCTGGATCAGCAGCTTCAATCATTCAGGGGCTTGGGCTTGAAGACCCTAATATCTCAGTACAGAAGCTCGCAGCGTCAGCTACAAGAGCTATCTGGTTAGCACAAAGGGCAGGCTACTACGAAGACCTGAGTCCGGAGTTGCTCAGACATGGGCTGAGGAAACGAGACAGGGCTTTGGCACTCGCTGAAGATGAGTCAAGCGTCCGACTTTGCCAGCAGGGAGCTGTATGGCATCAAAGAGACGTTCCAGAAGCATGATCTTGCCCTTAAGCTGAATGTATCAGGATCACCGGTATGCGACAGTAAAATAATCACACGGAAGGCTGCAGACAAAGGCTTTGAGACTGATGTCAAGAATTTGGTTGCGTACTTCTCCTGCGCCCGAACTTGACCCATCTCACCTTGAAAAAGTGCACCTGCCTTAAATGTGCGATGATCAATCGTGTACTCTTGATCGCGGAACCCTTCGAACTTGATTGATTCATGCTGTCAGGCTGTCAGGTAGGCTTTCCAACCGTGCTGTGCTCTGCAGTCTCTGCATCCATGAAACTGCCTCTGTTCGACACGAGGGCACGATTCGGATACCCTTTGGAATCTTGTTGAATGCCACTATTACTAAATCCTTACTATTCTGACCATTGTCACGATCGGATGGCGTTTACTGTATCATCTGCCTGAGCTAGGCCCAAACTTACTTCTCAAGAGCCGCTTGCGATGACCCCATACAGAACATGATAGACAAGACTTTTCACAAGTGTTGTCACGTTGCATGTCCGAAGGGTGAATGTGCAACCATACTCTCAGTTGAAAGACCAAACTTCCTTTGATTCAAGCCGGCACAAATGTGTAGAAACCCTATATATACCAACCCCTGTAGAACCTGAACGAACTTGCTGTATTTGGGGTTGCTGCCCGGCCACCACTTCTTCTAGCCCTATAATGCCCCTGCCTCTCCAACAGCCGTCTGACAGCGGCAGGTAGTCAACCCAATCCCAGTGTTAGCTATAGCACAGGGTAGAAGCACTAGGAGTGCTCGTGCGGTTCTGGTCCAGTCAGTCCATTCCAGTTTGGCATTGCCCGCAAAAAGCTGTAAGGCTCCAAGCACAGCACCGTCTTGGGGATTCATGGCCAGCAGCATTGCGTGAACAAATGCCACTTTCAAACAACTAGCAACTTGCTGTCCGCCCATCTCAAATCTAAGACCTTCCCTTGGATTACATCAGCAAAAGACCACGACGACTATCAGCGCACCCTGCGCCTTGCTTTTACTTCGTGCCGTGCTATGTACACTACATCAAAGTTGCTTGCTTCATCTGCCGACCGCAGCATCATCGATTGATCATCGAGCCCTTTGGAAGGGCAGGATCTGCTGTGCATCTGGGACTGGCAGGTGGACCCAGGCACAGGTAGGACAGGCTCTGCAGCCACACTGCCAGCATGCAAATAGCTGTACTACTGAATGACTGTAACAACGACAAGGCACATGCGTTTGCCCTAAGCCAGCGGCTTGCAAGCAAGCCATCATTGCGTGAGGCTGCTGTCAGGGAAACAAATGGGAGGTCTATGCGCTAAAGCTGCGTTGTGAAGTGACAAGCCTACTGTCTAGGCGGTGCAGCATAGTTTCCATAATTGTGAGGCTTCCACAATACTATGGTCCTTGTTGTGGGACCCTAAAAGGGAGCCCCTAATTTTCGGAAACCCCCACATGATGTCATGCTTTAACTTGTGCAGAGCTCACTTCCAAAAGATGCAGGCAAGGGTCGAAGAATGCATGCTGTTGAACTGCGCTACGTCTTGCTAAGCTCTGGATCAAGCAATGCTGCGCAGGTCTGCGATGAACTCGAACTCCTTGGTCAATGATTGCGAGGTCACAGGCATTAGAATCTCACATGAAACGGATTTGCTCAGTAAAGAAGAAGCTGTCAATAGCAGAGTCCAAAGAATGTCAGCCCATCATGAAGAAAGGTAAAGGGGAAGTAATGTCAAGCTGCTGAATAACAGTGATTCACAAAAATCAACGCTCTGAATCCATGAAAACATACAACAGGCTCAAATCAAAATCAGCTTCGCGATGTCTCCGCCGGTGAACTTGCACCACAAGCTTGCTGGGAGCGGCAGCAACCTCCTGGCGCCAGAAGTTGTCACAATTTCTTGAGGACAAAATACAATTTTTCGTTGCTGGTCTGTTGGAGCTGCGTTGAAGCACCTCAGCCGAAAGTGAGAAGAAACCATTTGTGAACATTCGAGACCTTCTTGGTATGCATTTAGGTTGACATGACACAGCACTTGGCAAAACTAGGCCTCTCTTATGGACTTCCTGGCCGGAACCGGAATGCTCTCAGCTCGAGGGAAAGCACTACGACGGTGAAGGTAATACGTGCTATGCAATCTCCGACTTTTCAGCATGACAGAAATACTTTGATAAGACGAAGACGCTGCAGCTATTACTGTACCCCATCCAGCAGAACTTAATTCTTCCCCATCAATCTCGAACAGGAGTAGATCTGTGTCCACTGCATTCACCACCCCGTCGGACTACGAGAAAGCCAAAGTCGCAACGGACGACAGCTTTGTCATGTCACTGCCAGCATACCAAACAACAAAACATACGTTCCCCACGATTCCCACTAACAGAGAGAAGCTTGGGTCCTGTAGGAAACTGTCAAACTTCAGCTCGTGCCGTGAATGCAGGATACGGTTCGGCGGCACGCGGGCTCCTTCGCTCGAGCAAATCAGCAGCTGCAAGATGCAAAATGAAGGGAAACGTGCTGTGCTCGAGGGTTTTGCGAAGACTGTGCTTCAAATAAGAAAGCCCCAGGATGAAACGACCTTGGACCCGTAATCCTCAAGTTCAGTGTTCCAATGCAAGGACTCAAGCATCAGACCCTTGGAGGGAAGCATTCCCTGAAAATTCCCTGTAAGCCACCGCAAAGCAGCAAAGTGAAATGTGCAAGAAAGCCACCTTTGGGCAAGCCGATTGGCATAGTCCAGTCAAGGAAGGAAGAGCTGGAGTCCGCGCGGCCAACAATGGGCAGGTCTGGCAGTCGAGTGCAAGCAAATTTCCCTCTAAGTCTGCAGCCTTCGAAGTTTCAAGTTTTGAAACTGTAGATGCAACCGAATGCCCTACATTGCACTACATTTCTTTTGTTCTCTTGTTGCCCTGCGATGTAGACCCCGCCCCTGTCCGCCTCTTTCCGTGTTTCAGGGAAAAGCCAGGCTTTTAAGAACCTTTCACTTAAGGCGAAAGCCATCCGACGTCGCAACGTCGCCCTTCCTCTCGCCCTTCGCAACTGGGTTCAAAGCTGGGATCAAAAAGAAATCAGGATACAGCAAAATCTCATCCCTTTGCGCAAATGAAAAATATTGACACACGAAAACAATGAAAATCATGAAAGGTGAGGCACTTGGAAGCATCAATGGCTTTCAAACGCAGGGGCGTTGGGGAGGGCAACCCCCCCACTTGCAAACAAAGTGATCCGCATAGCCTTCTCCTAGTGCAAACATAAATGATCAACATAGCGACGACCTGATGCTTGTTTTTTAGTGCAAGCATCGATGGTGGCGACGGCCTGACGCTTGTTGTTTGTTACAAACATGGATGGCCTTTAAAAGCGAGGGGTTGGGGGGGGCGCAGCTCCCCCGCATTTGCAAACAAAATGATCCGCATAGCCTTCCCCTAGTACACACATGGTGATGACATGTTTTTTTTCAGAAGCATGGCTCCACAAAAGGCGGTGGGGTTTGATGACATAGTAATACAACATATCGTCTAGGAATGGTGTCACGAAGAATGATAATGATCATATCAAAATACTAATGCTGCTAGTTAGAATGCTTGTAATGATATGAAGTGTAGTGTAGTGGTCATACTACTAATAACTATAAAAGCTGAACACAGTGTATGAAGTAAACATGACAAGGGACTCAAGACGAATAACAACAAAAGAGTAGTAGTAAGTCATAGTAATGATAAGAATGATAAAAATGACGACAACCATGTACGACTAATAATAGAAAGACTGTTCAAAGCAGGAAGGATAACAATCATACTAGCCAGAAAGCCAAGAAATCGGTTGTCATATCTTTCTTTTCTTCTTTCCTTCGTCGCATCTTTCTTTACCAATTTCTTTCTTTCTTTCTTGTACTTTGTTCGTTCTTTCTTATATATTTCTTTCTTTCTTTCGTTATTTCGATCTTTCGTTCTTTCCTTCTTTCTTTCTTTCTTTCTTTCCACCTCCGGCCCGGGTCGCGAATATTTTGGTTTTTTTGATCCCTGCTCAGAAGGCCGGAAATACTGAGTTTTACTATAAAATCCGTGATTTTGTGTTGTTTAATGCTTATTTGTTTTTGTTTGGCTCCTTATTTTTCTGCTTAATCCTTAATTGTTCTTTAACACCCTTCCTTCTCGTCAGGCCTCCTGTGCCTTGAACAGCCCACCTGTGTTTGCGTTGCTTTGAAGCTGACATGAGGCCGTTGCACAAGTTGAAGGCTAGCAATGGGACCTCCGGACCCTGAACGGATCACTGGCCTGCCAGGGATTCGAACGCTTGAACGCCCTCTTCTGTGATCTGCCTAAGCAAAATCTTCGGACTAAGCCACCACTTTTTAAAGGACTGCAGCTGTGGTAGGGTCGCAAAGTCTACGTAAGCCATGCAAAGCATGAAGTCTAGGCGGGCGGCTCTTTGGAGCACGTTGCTTCGAAGCAGGGGTCTGCATCCAGGCCTCCGATCTCCTGCCAAAAGCATATGGCTGCAACCGCCAACAAGGTTGAGATGCAATTAGAGATGACAAGTCTCAAATGGATCCGGCTACATTCCCGTGCAAGCCGTCTTGAAACACTCATGCATTGTTGAGAGCATGCATGAGCAACTATCCAGATGGCTAAGCCTCAGTCCACAATGCAGACCCCAAAGAGACATTGCAAACTAGATCTGCACTGAGATGCATTGAGGGACTTAACCCCTACATATATATATATATGTATATATGTATATATCCCACGCATACTACTTTCCATTCTCTTTTTGATTATTCTTCTAGAGGAATCTAGGCTGCGACCGACTGTCAGCATTCAAAGTCTATAGGAATCCCACTAACCCCTTTAAAGCGACGCCTGAATTCCGATATAACCCTACTGCAACACTGCCTCTGGCTTGCGGCACCCCGGGACAAAGCCTCAGATGCTCTTACAATCTGATCTTTCCTGCTCCAGAAAGTCTACAATGTATGGAAGGCCCTGACTCTTCGGTCTGTGTTGTTGAGAGGGTTGTCTTAAGTGTGGCTCCGGGCTGGTCACGATGCCTCCTTGGAGCGTAGGACAAGGACAGAATGGGCTAAGCGATGTATTGAGGATGTCAGTCTCATTTCGGTCTGATTGCAGTCGTGCAACCAAGCGCAGTTCCAAATCCGTCAGCATTGCCCATAGCATCGGACATCAGGGGCTGCATCATGCTCGCTGTAAGCACGAAGCCCAGAAACAGCTGCTAGCAGAGCAAAATTGCCACGCTGTGTCTTATGCCGTAAGCTTCTCTTTCAATCATGTTGTTAAGCTAAATCAAGAGGCCTCCCCACACGTAAACCTGAGTGGCTGCATTGCAGGCGGAGTTTTGCACAGCTTCATCAGTCTGAAAACTCGTCGGATCGTCTGGCAAGCTCGGTTTCATGCCCAGGCTGTGGATACAGCTTGCCTTGTTTCCCTGCACAAAGCCGGGTTTGCCACACTTTCGCGGCGATCAGAGCAGCTCTGCACGGCACATGGTATTCATGTGTGTTCGCTATCTTCTGGCGAATGTGCAGGTAACTGCATTCTGCAGGTCTGAGGAGTACAGCTCCTATCCATGCTTCACGTTATCTTGTATTCCATTGCAGACTGACACCCAACTGTCGCAAGGAAAGAGCTTATTGTTCAGCCTTGAGGCTGTTAGAGTTCAGCCGCCCTACAAAGGTAGTGGGCTCATTCATCCGTACGTGGAGCGAACATGTCATTGCTGTATGTAAGCCCAACTACAAACTGCCCGGAAGGTACCATCCAGAAGCTCAATAAAAGGACCTCGGGTTCGGAGCCAAGGAGTTATCTGAAAATTGGCAGGGCATGCTCCTTGTGCTGCACAACTCTTTTCTAATCCCAGCTACCTTCCAATCATGGTGGGCGAAACAGAAACCCTCTGCACCCGACTAATGACTAATCGTGTTGAGTCGAAGCCTACAAACCTTTCTTTGGCGGATCTAAGCCTCTCACGGTTCAACGCCAGGCAGCAGCTGCGGCGCAGCCGAAGCGACCAGTCGGCAAAGGGGGCCTTGCAGGATGTGGAAGGGAGTTTGTAGTTCGGCGAAACTAGGGTAGGTTTGGGGTCCTTTCAAATTTATTTGTCAGCGCTCTGGTGGCAATATATTTGGATTACGCGTAGCAAACATCAATAAAATAAGTTCATCTATCCCTGGAAGGAAAATCTTCAGGAGCGTGCACTGAGCTTCGAGGTGTAAGGCGAAGTCAAACCTCTCTGACATCAGTTGTGGAACTGAGGACATGCACAAAACACCGCAGTGGGACGTCTTACCTACCAGCCGCGATGCTCCACGAATTGGTATTAATCTACAAGTGGCTTATAGCTGTTCCATACGTCTCAGCTTCTAAAAATGCATGCCAGGATCCATGACTTTACAGGGCTTGGCGTGTGCGTTGGCATGTTAGAGCAATGTTGAAGCGGGTCAAGTCTTCCAATCTATGTCAGCCAGCTGCGTGTGGCCGGTAGCTACACGTGAAGCTGGGTTGTGGCAGCAGGGAGAAGTTTTCCAGGGGGTGTTCACAGGGTCTTTGCCCGAATGCCGGATGGTCTCAGCAGTTGTTTTTCAGAGAAGGGCGAATCGAAAGGAGGCTAGTGGAAATAGTGACGAACTGCACAATCCTTAACTATGCATGTCATGCTGTCATTCTGGACTCTGGTTCAGCTTGGGCTTGATGGATTGGCAAACTTGACACGGGCGACACACTCCGCACATGCGTTGTCTGTGCGCCAAAACCGCAAAAGCTGGAAGCTCTGGACGCCCAAAATTCGAGTGCGCCTCCGAATATCCTTGGACACGTGACTTTGCCGTAATTCCAAGCCTTCTGAAATAGAAAAACTTAAATGAGACGAACCCACAATGCCAAAAGCTTGGGAGCAGCAGTCTAAAATCCGAGAAGCACTGAATCTAAACCCCAAATAGTAGTTTCCACTTGTTTCCCATTCTCCTATGTATCCCTACATAACCCTGGTTTCCACTAAATTTTCATGTTCAAAATTTCTCCATCATTGCGTAATGCCCCTACATACTATATACACATGATAACCACTTTGTACTAATATTAAACACCCCCAATCTCCCCTGATATTCAATATTCTCCATAAGAATGTACTGGGGGACTTACTTCATGTTAGAGATGGTGGGGGTATTGAATGTTAAGTAGAATGAGGGGATGAACCCTTATGCATACACTGTTCAGAGCAATTTCCATCTTCTTTTCCAGTATTCCTAGAGAAGCCCCACATAGTCTCCATAACCCCTGTAGACTCCAGACGGAACCCTAAATCCCTTTACAACCCTGCTGCAACACCGAAGCTTCCGAGTGGCAGCCGACACCACCGCTTGGCTGCGGTGTCAAATCGTTCAACGCTGGCCTTGGACTAAGTCTGAAGGGAGCAAAACCATGGGATCAAAATGGGTTATACGGGGAATGTAAGAGATATGAGGGCCATATCGAGATTACATAGGGGTTATACAAGGTTAGCAAGGCATGGAAAAGAACCGGGCCTCTACGAGAGCTAGAATATGATCTTGGGTTCAGGGTTGACAGTGGGGTTCAGGTAGTTTGGGGGCCCTGTCCAATTTAATTTTCATGGCTCTAGAGGTGGATTCATTAAGGGTTAAAAAAAAACATGAGAACTATTTGCCAAGCCTACCCCTGCTGAAGGGAGTCTGCAAAGGGAGTCGTCTTGGCATGTACTTACTGGTTGAAGGAGTCCAGGGTGGGTTGCTGAAACGCCCGCTTGGAAATGACAAGCTCAATTGGCCCGTTAAGATGACTTAGATAGGGAAACACACTCTCTTGGACGGGCATGAAATGCCATGCCAGCGCAACACGATGAAGGCACTTCCCCAGTAAAAAGTGACTTCACAACCCATATGTCTCCAGTTGGAGACATACCAGTTGTCGTGCTGATGAGAGCAGATTCTACAGTTGATCATAGGTCAAAGGCCGAGAAGCCACCAAACATAAATGCAAACACGCTCCTTTTCTCGGAGCCCATGCTCCATCCCTGTGCTGAAAGCGCATCCTTGTCTGGGCTCTCGCGCAAGTGATTGCCCGTCGTCTCCCCCAACGATGTACAGCGCCCCTGTCATATGGTACATCATCGAAGACTGAGCAATGGCTTGGGGCCTGCACGTTGTGCAAAGGAGGTCTGTATTGTACCGGGGGGGCGGGGGGTGGTGGGTCCCTTAAGAGCTCTACTGTAATGTAACATAATGTAACACTAGCTGTTGACCAAACATCTGCACTTTTTAAAGCCTCTCCGAACGTTCATGGACACGCAAAGTGAAATATGCGGACCCACTGGCCCAGCGAGTCTCCACACATCGACGCTCAACTCAAGAAACCGTAAACCAATCAGCCTTCTTCCTTGAAAGTCTTCCGCTGCTAAGAATGCTGTTTGTGCAATTGATCTTTCTTGCTGTTTGGCGCAGGCGTGCTTTGTGGAAGGGGGGAGTGGCGTGTTCATGTTTTCTGCTTGGCAGGGGTGTTCTGCTGTTGGACTGCCGATTTTCGTTGTTGCTGTTGGGGTGGGCCAACCGCAGCGCCTATATTTTTTAATAGTGCACGGGAGGTGGTCAAATAACCCCGGATTGGGCAAAACCAAAAGCTTGCCACACCCAAACGGGTGGGTTTGGGGGCCCTATAAAATTGAGTTCTTGTTGCTTCATAGGGATTGTATAGGGAATCAGGGTAATAAACACACGAAATCAGTTTGAAAACTACCTCTGAAAAGACAAAGTCTTGACGAGCGGTAAGTTTTGCTGGAGGGTCTACTGGCTGCAAAAATCTTCACTGGATTTCTCATTGTGGCCGCTGTGTGATTCCAGCCTTGACTCCTGATTCCTACACACACTCAAAGTGGGATGAACATGAATCATGAGTCCGAAGAAGAGAACCGACGTCAAAACATCAGGATCCAAGTCGTCACCCGCCTTTTCCAATTGAAAAGCATTTACCACCTCACCCTCTACAAAGGAATGCCACACCAGGGTTTAACATGTTCTGAATTTCTTAACCTGCCTTGTACTTTGAACCCTCGATGGATCTAAAACTTGCCAACAACATAGCGTTCACTCCTGTTCCGCTGATGCAGCATGACATCATTGAGAATGACAAGCTTGACAATTGTGCTAGCCAATGTTGGCTATGACTTTCGCAGCAATGAGAACAGGAGTGATCTTAAAGTGTGCCTGCCGCGGCGGTGGCTGCCGCGCCGTGTCTTGGTGTCGGCGCCGGAGGTAAGGAATCCCAGCGCGCTGGCAAGGCCGACTTTGATTCTTCAAGGCGAGTGATCAATAGTCAGACTTGTATGATGTGAAGAGTATCAGTGATGGAAAGCGACATCGTGCAAACAAGCTTCGGCGAACCGATTCAGGTCCAAAACAGCCAGCCTACACCAGGATTAAGAGTAAGTCATAACCTGAGAACTTGCAAAAATCTCGTTGCGCTTTGATTCGCAGGAAGCTTCAACAAGGCAAGATATCTGCGGCATTGGTTTGACTGGAAAACAGCAGTAGGATTCAGGACTTTCTTCCTGGTTGTTGTGTCCAATTTAGAAACATGTAACCTTGAGACATGCATGTTGGAGATGGCGGGTGGGGAACATCACATGCTCCTTCCGACGCTGTATTTCTGTGCAGTGCCGAACAGGCACACCATCGAAGAGTCAGATTTGACAGCAGAAGGGACAGCGTTTGACCCTGTGCATTTGACAGATCTGAACATCGCGCACGCAAGCTACTTCATTAGCGGCTGACGCGAGCAACAACGGCCGCATGTGAACCTCTCAACTGTCTTCCCATGAACTTTTTGGAAAACGAAAAGTGAATTTTGAAGTCCAGAAGCTTTTCCCTACGCTTCCTGCAACCCTCAACAATCAAAATCCTGCGACCTGCAGCGCCACTGCGGAGTTCACAGCGCTCGAGCTCCGCGACAGCCTGGCTTTGGCTTGACCCCTCGGCCCTAGACGGAGGAAGGGGTTCGCCAAAATTAAAGCAAAGTTTGGGAGTCCCCACAATAAGGGCTCTTGTATTTGGGGGTCTACATTGGGGTCCCCTATTTATGGAAACTACAACCTCTTGCAAACGTCTTCATCTACCATAACACCCACGGCCCATGACACTCCTCGCTGCATCCCCATGGCCTTCAGGATCCTCGTCCCTCCTCAGGGAGCCCAATTCCCCTGAATCAAAGCCATAAATATAGCGCAAATCATTCCGGGTGTATTGCTCAAGTAAAGAATCCTTATATAGACCCCAAACTAGCCTCTATACAGTCCCGACATATTCTTAAAATATTCCTTAATCAAAGGATATTGGGCTCTCTAAGATCCTGGTCCCTCTAGCCGCAGACCTTTTGACCGTTGTGCCCGCCAGCAATGTACAATGCGCCGGCCTTTGAGCCGATGGACTTGGGGATCATCCTAAAACACAATATCTATGGGATTCCCTTTGAAAGGGTCATAGCGGGATACATATAGGGGGCTACATATAGTGCTATGAGGCGTAGGGTGTCCTACACTTAGGGGTACCTTTTTGAAAAACGAGGCTGGGCCAAGAATTCCCAAGTGCAGGCTGCTTTAGGCTGGATAGACTTAGGGTCCCATAGAAATGCGCATTTCTATTCAGGTATGTCATAACTAAAAAGCATTAGCAGAAACACTCCGGGTTTAGGAATCATGGAGAATCAGGTGCAAAACCAGATGGAAAATGACTTGAAACCCTGAGGAGCTGGCGACTGCAGCGGCTGCCACACCAAAGCGGTGCCTGTATCGAGGCCACCGTCTTCGTGATGTGTCTGGGTTTAAGGTGTAGCTGTACATGTAAAGCGGGTATCTATCTTTAGTTCAGGATAAGATATGTGTGTCTTGCTTTGTGAAGAGGCCGCATCAACTAGATTGATCTTCATGGAAATGTGGATCCCATGGCAAATGCTACGGGAACTCCGAGTGCTTTCCCCTGCCGTGCTGAGATCAACAGACCCTTGAAGCCCTAGGGATGGGAATGGGGTGGGAGCCCAATAGAGACCCCAAACTACTGTAATCTTTATTAAAGGGCCCCCGCAAAAAAAAAGGTACCCCTAGTTTTGGGAGATCCCCATATTAGCCCACTGCCAACTGAAGGCATGAGGCTTGTCAGGCCAAACTGGTTCCGTCAACTCCGTGAACTCGGGAATCCCGGCACTGTGATAATTTTAAGGGCCCTTTTCTACGGTTGGAAGTATGGCCCCCAAATATGGCCCCTTAAGCCTTTTAGGGGGATTCATATAGGGTGCATCGTAATATAAGAATCCCAGGGCTAAGGGCCCATACGTTTCAACCTTAGACCTATAAACATGTAATTCTTATGGGTGATATAGCGTATATAGGGA
This sequence comes from Symbiodinium pilosum, assembly GCA_905231905.1. NCBI lineage: Eukaryota > Dinophyceae > Suessiales > Symbiodiniaceae > Symbiodinium > Symbiodinium pilosum. The sequence continues at coordinate 22,865 of CAJNIZ010002670.1, forward strand.
TAATGCTCCATAATGCCATAGCATTTAGAATACCCCAGCGCAGGCCTGGGTTGTGCTGCCAGTGTTGACCAGCTGCCGCTGCTCGGGTCAAACCGCTCGACCTTTTCTAGATTCTAGTCGAATATGCATATCGCATGCCCCTTGCTTGGCCAGCTCATAGTTGGAGCAGGATTTTGAGTGTAAGGACTCTGGACTGAAGAAGTGAGCTTGATAGACTGGACCTCAACTCGTCGTCTGGCTTTGCTGCACCACGTTTACGCTTCACAGGGCAAAGGTCAGGTCAGGCGTCGGTGAGGGGCCTTATCAGCTTCCGTGCGCGCACGAAATCCAGAGATCCAGCAACCCGTGAGAACTCGCCACCAAGGGCCTGACAATCATACTTCGGTCGGCACTCACGCCTTGCAAGCTGACAATATCCATCCGCAACATTTCAGGCCCGAACACGTCTGTTCCACCATGTATAACATGCAACTTGGTTTCCCAGGCAGCTACTGCATTGAGCTTCGGGCTATCGATGCACTAACCTCATCTAACCTCACCACCCAAATGTTGACATAACCCATTCTTTTGACGCTGCGTGCCGTGGCCTAAGTATTCATGCCTAAGCATTCATGATCGATATCCCCCCCTAGCATCCACATTCAGAACCTTGCCTTCAAGAATTCCCACTCACAGCCTTGTTTCGTTGGGCGTCAGGCTTTGGGGAGGACACCGGCACTTTGGCCATGGACATCGTGAGCTTGAAGCTGGAAAAAGCATGCATGAATCTGAAAGAAACCCCTGGAGGAACATACTCTGAAATGTAAGCTTCCAGGTCACAAAGCTGCAACCCCTGCAGCCGCCTGAACAGACCTAGCGTCATAATGACCCTGCCCCTCCCATGCCCCAAGGCCTACAGCGTAGATGGATCCGAAGACTTCTGCAGCTGCACCTGATTCCGGGATTCTACTACAAAACATGCCAATACATGCAAGTGATGGAGATAGGACGTTTGTGCTTCAGGGCTGTGGAGAACGCTGTCTGGGCCCTGTGGGCATGAAGCTGCGAACATTTTGCTTGTCGGGGTGGTGGTTCTAAGAAGGGCAACAGATGGGAAAATCCTGTTCCTGAGAATCCTTAGATCCTGGCAGCCAAGATGTGCCAAAGGTGAAGCCGGCAACACCTGAAAAATCAACATGGCTTGCGGTCCAGTGTTCATTCAACATTTCAAGCCTTAGATCTGTAGCTGTACTGCACATGGAGCAATGCTTGCTGTTGCTAACGCTTGTGCAAGTGATGACCTGTCTTTTTGTCAATGCTGCAGACATGAAAACACCAAATCGCTCCCTCCGCTAGCCCCTGCTGGCCTGCCAGACTCCCCGCGCAGGGTCGAAACCTTGACTTGGGAGTTGCCGAATGAAGGCCCCAATATACCGTTCTGCCCAAAAACAGGGATCCCTAACGTATATGTGGGTTTGGTCTTTGTACAGTCGATCAGGGACCCGCATGGACTCACATACCCAGAGCTATGCCTTCCCACAACAATGTTGCCAACGAATCGCCAGGGAAGCCCTGCAAGACCAAGCCATCAAATCCGAACCCAAGCAGCGTTCGGTTGGCAGCGCGGCAGCGGGCGCTCTGCCGTCGCACTTTCTGCCGCCCAGAACATGGAGGAAGCCTGCCCCCAGAACAAGCGTGGAACCTCAAATGGTGCCTAAAACCTGGTCCATGCGTGGGGAAGAGCCAGCTTGGCTTTTGGAGCCTCAAGTGCTGGATGCGCTGGCAAGCTTGCAACAGCGCTCCTGGTAATGCGAGCTCAAGCCGGCTTGAAAGGTGATTAAACACGCTTTGTGCTCATCATTCTCATTTTCTCTGGGCCTCTCATGGCGACGGCAGCGCATCTGGATCGCGCCGTCCTCGTGCTGTCGGGATGTGGACGGTATGTGGCTGTTTCTGACGCTGCACCATACTATAGGCGGGAAACCAATGCAAAATGCAATCTGTGACCCAAACACCCACAAAGCCTTACCCTAGCAGCTTCCACGGACGATGACTCGCAGGCTTCCAGGGCCAAGGCGGCATGTCGGGTAGACGACTCCAGGAGCCCTCTTGGCTGTCTTTGGGGCTCACAAGCTTCAATTGGAGCTTCAGGGAAGTGCTGACTGCTTGCGTTTAAGCAAAGCAGCCTTTCATCTATCCTGGGATGGATGTAAATTTAGTTCTGATTTGATGGCTTTTATGGGTAGAGGGATTAAAGATTTAAGTCTATAATAACTGAAGAGTACCAAGGAATATCCTTCAAGTTTAACTTACCTTCCTCACCTGAGTTGTGAGCTTACGAGCCCGGGCTGAAATTTGTCACTGAAGCTTTCTGGAGCAATGGCACTGTTTGACCTCGTCAAGTGGTACAAACTTGGAGCGAAGCCACATGCACCTGGATTCTGATGCTTAGGGTCTGCTGCCCTGTCCTGCCTCCTGGAAGTCTGAAGTTCAACTAGTGAAAGCTGCATTGCTTGGATGAAGTGCCTGCTCCGTAGCATGCCCGAGCGGCAGTATTTTGATGTTTTGTGTACCCGTTCCCAAAGGTCTGGGATTCAGGGACGGTGTTGCCCTGATTTGCTTACGGACTGTCCAAACTCGAGCAGGTTGGAGTAACACCATAGGTTTCAGCAGACTGGCATTGGCTGTTTCGCGCTGCCGCACTTTGATCCAAACTCAGACTGGAGACTACCCTTAGGGCTCTCAAGCCCGGCACGACAGTCGCCTGTTGTAGCTCTGAACCAGTAGCAGTCTTATCTGTCATAACAAGCAGCAAGTCTGTGTCTAGCGTAGGTGTGGGGGGACCATATTAAGGTGAAACTGTTACGGCTTTATAGGAGTTATATAGGGACTAAAAGTAATGAAAGCTAAAAAGCCTTTTCAAACCTACCCCTGAAGCTACACTTTCTCTTCAGCCAGCGCCTTGGTCGGGTCGAAACGCTCTGCGGATGCCAGGACCTGGTGACACTTCACGTTAGGAGCTCATGCCCTCGAACAAAAATAATAGTACTATAGTAGTACTAGCAATGATAATGAGTCAATAATGGTAGTGGTACAATCATAGTAAGATGCACGAGTATCTCCCAGTATTATGGGATCCTGTAGGGCTTGGTTTAGCCTTTAGGGGAGGGTGAGTAAGGGGGGGGCGTAGTATAGGATCCCATGACAGTTTATAAGTCCATGTGCATTCGTCTTATTGGCCAAGGCTGGGAGAATCAATGTTTTGCTTGAAGGAGCTGCGAATTGCCTACTCGACGTTTCCTTTGTATCATGCTGATTACGTTCACGGAGCGCTCGCGCAGGGAACGATCCGTACTATGGTAGGGCAAGGCCTTTCAAGGTAAAAGTTCGAAATCCATCCCAAGAAAAAACCTACCGCCCAGCTCCCTGTACTGGCATAGGGATGATTAGGGCCTTTACGGGCCTCGAAAAGCTTACTTCTTATGGTTTTTTTAGGGAGTGTATAGTTCTGAAATATTCTGAATTTCCCCTAAGAAAATCGCAGTCATCTACCCCCAGTTTCCATATCATTTGCAAGTTTCTTTCTTTTTCTTTCCCATTGCTTCTCAAGTATAGCAGTTTCCATTTGCTTTTCCATTCCCGAAACCATAAACCCTGACTAAACCCTAATCCTTCCCGTTCCCCATACCCAGGTAGCAGTCGATGTTTGGCAGCTGTGCCTGGCCTTTTGGCCATCATGGCCGCCGACCTGGGACGTGAAGCTGGGTCATCGTATTGTAATGTATTATGGTGGTATACTGCCTTGGAATGAAGTCTAAGGTTTGGTGAAATGCTACGGTAGAGGGTTGAAGGCGAACGTTTTGGTGCTCAGCCCCATGGATCCAGGCTCCAGAAACGAGGTAGTCCCAACGGGAATCCTGTCTATCTGCAACTCCAATCAGCCGATTTGCTGGAGGGGCGAAGGGGCGGATCTGATTTGGATGCTCAAACAAATCCACTTCAGCACCATCACCCTGCGTGCAACAGGTGTTGACAAAGCAAGGCTGCTTCTGCACTGCAACTTCACCTTCCTAAGCTTCCAAAGCAGCTAGTACCTGCTCCCTTGACAAGAACGTTCCGCGATAAGGAGAGATACAAAAATTTGCTGCTGCCTGTTGTCTGAGATACATTTAGGGACCCATCGGACTCAGTTTTCTATGGCTTTATAGGGAATCATGAGTCAAGTTGATCCCACGAATACCCGACGAATATGGAAAACTTACCCAGGTAGTTGCCTTACATGTCGGTATCCACTCCAGGCTAGAAACCTCACTATCGTAGCGCAGGTTTGGAGGCCCTGCATCAACTACTTTATGGCTTTACAGGGATCATGTGGGGATTGCAGGTACTAAGCACTCAAAATAATCTTCAAGCTTACTCCTGACTCTCTGAAACGGCTAGCAGCTTGCACTCCTCATGCTCGAATGCACGCTGTTGAGGGGCGGGCCACGTAGAGCCTCGGATGCACCAAAACGCGTTAATGGGCACTGATGTCCGGAGGATTCCATGTAAGACGCACGCAATCAGCATGCAAAACAAAAGCTTGAAGGCATGCTAACATTTATTGCAGAGATGTCACACCTATCGGTTACAGCTACCGGCTCAAAATCGATGCGATCTTGTGGAAGCGTGTCTATCTTGGAGTTACCCGGCACCTGTTCTGTGGTTCTTTGAGCTTTTGTCGAGAAGCGTCGATGGCTCAAGGATTACATATTTTTTGCGTAGATTCTGACTTACTCCATTGGCAAGCCCCCTCTCTGTTGCGTGACGTCCATGGAACAGCAGGACCAAGCTTTCTGTAGTTCATGCATCTGGACTGAACACGCCATCCTCTCACATGGGGTGAGCCTTGCAATGAAAGGGTAACTTTCTGAATTGTCATGAGTGCTCCTGCTTCAAATGCTGGCAGACGCCGTTTGCTGCCATGGAGCAGTCCGTTCACTGTCGCGGCCGCGCAGCCGTAGCGTCGGGCGCTCATGGGCGGCAGGCTCCGCCACTGCCAAGGAAAGGCAAGGCAACGCTGGGGGCTTTGATGAGTTCTCAGGTGTTGTGCCGGGGGACAGAAGGCCAATTTTTCCTTAAACCCTATATGCCCTAAACAATGTTTTCTTCTCACACCCTGAACCCGAAACACGTAAATTCTGCCCAAACCCAGAGCCCTAAACCCTGAACTGCGCGTATGTTCTCCAAACCCTAAACCCCACTGGGCGCGTTTCTGGGCGCGTTTTTCCCTAAACCCTACACAGCGTGTGTTTTCCCCAAACCCTAAGCCCGAAACACGTTGATTTCGCCCAAACCCTAAGCCCCAAACCCGGGTACGTATGCAGAAGAGCAGGCACACAACAAAAGGCGAAAATCTGAGATATATGCAATACAAGGTTTACGGCTTACCTTAAAGGACGACGCTCATCCTTGCTCACCTTTCCTATCGAGTCTAGCCAGCCCTTCGCATGGTTGTTTTCGTGAAGAAATATGCGAGGTTTCCAAGATCCACAAAACTCCAGCGGCTGCTCAAACCCTCCACACGACATGTAGACAGAAACAAGTATACTGTACAGGAAAATAATACAGGATAATAATGACCCCTAGAAACCACATGCTAACCCCAGTGACTATGAATCTACATATCTGAACCACAACCTGAGGAGACACAAATCAGATGTCTGCTTGTAACCTCAGGCCTCGCCGTGCAACGGGCTGTAGCCTTGTAAAGAGCCATGTTCAGCTACAATTCTGCAGCTCAAGGATTCATTTGGGCCACTTTGCAAAGAGTCCCTGCGCCGCCTCAACTTCCACGTCAAGATCCAACAGCTGGACCATTTGCGTTGTAGGTAAAACGTTGTAAAGCCCAACAAGCCCACCATTTGCCTTGTAACCGCAACAGCTTGCTAAATATCCCTACATCTCCTCATGAGCCCCTATGAGCCCCCTATTCACTTTGTCAAGTAGCACTCCGCTGTGGCCAGTGCCGGGGACGAGTCGTTTTTACCTGAGCAGAGACGAGCAGCTGGGCCTTCATGTGAGATTTAGGAGCCCCATCAAAGGGGATACAGAAATCACATAGGGGTTACACACGGGTTATAGGGGCTGTATGGCGATTATAGGAAGCAAGGATAGATTGAAGGGTCTGTAATACAAAGATGGAGAATCAGATGGAAGAAAAGGCACGGTCAATTAAATGAAAACTGCGATAAACAGGTACTGGGAGAGGTTTAGGGTGCCTGCAAGAAAAAAGGAGTTGCTATCTAGGCATAGTCCAGATGAAAATGGAAATTACTGTTTAGGGCTTAGGATCTAGGGACCCTATAAAGCATAACCTTGTGGCTCTATCAGGACTATATAGGGATTATGGTGTCTTTATACTTACAAACCATTCCCAGGAATACCCCAGTACATGGCAAAGCTGCTGAGGGTTCACTTTGGTACTTCGGTCTTGGCTTTTGGAGCGAAACCCATGAAAATACTTGCCACTCGAGGCTGCGGCCACCCAATACGTAGATTTCTGGCGGCATCCTGCTTGAGCACGAATGTTTTGACTTTGCGCAGAAAACATGCTGGCTGCCATGCGAGGTGCATGGAATTACTTCCCGAGGAGTAAGAAGGGGAGCCGTGAGATTAGCTAGACGGCCAAAAAAAACACGACACTGAGGCCTCACGGCCCTTGCGGTAGATAAATAACTGGCCAGGGCGGCCGCTTTCGCAGCAGCGGCAAGCAGCTGCTGATGCCACCGCAGAGCCCCTTCCTAGCTTAGCAAAAGCTCTTCAACAAAAGCCACGGCTTCATGTTCAAGTTTTTGCTTAAGAACCCTGTTGCCATGCAGCAAAAAGTGACGATGCCCTGGCCCAGTTTGAAGTGAACTGTCTATTGCGCAGGTTACGGGTTGAGTCGTAAGGGTCTGCGGATCAAGGCTTAAAGTTGGAGGCTTGAATGCTTCAAGATTTGAGGGGCCTGCACAAGCCAGTAAGAGTAGCTGGGATAGATTTAGGGACCCTATAAGATTTTATTCTTATGGCTTCATAGGGAGTGAGTATATAAGGATTTTGGTCCGTAATGTCTATTTATAAGTAAGAATCATTCATAGTTTCCATTTCATTTTGCATGTCCTTTTCCATAATAATAGTTTCCATTTCCTTTTCCATTCCCTAAATCCCAAACCCTAAATGAATCTATACCTCCCCATGTCTTCCGATAACCCCCAGCACCACAGAAGAAACTATCAAGAAAGACTCTTTGGGCCGAATGTGGGGCTGCCCAATCTCACGTCACCTTCAAAAGTCTTTCATACCTTGAGCTTGCAAGAAGTGGCTGGGCGCCCTCACGAAGTCTCACGTACGCGGAGGCACCCGACAACCTCAGCTGGGAGCATAGAAGGTAAGTTGCAAGATCCACCTTGGCCTCCACAGGAGCGCTTGCAGAGCAAGAAAATGTGGCATGGCTTCAGTGCTGCGCCACATTGCAAAGACCGTTTTTTGCATTGGCCGGGCCGTGACTTTTTGACACTTGGAAGCACAAACAACTTACATTTCTATCCGTAGAACTATATATATATATATATGAAGGAACGGAAACTGACGAGGTATGCCTTTACTGATCTCCCTGGATGCCATGCTGTCTGCTTCATCTGATAGTCAAGCTTGGCAAAAACCCCTAAAGGAAAGGATCAGCCTCGATCAAACCTGCTCGAAGGCCCAGGGAACTTAGTATTTAGGGTATAAGTTGCAAATGGGTTTAACAATAGGCCATCAACTCCAATTAGGGCACCTTTATCCCAATTTGTCATAAGCTACTAAAGTGCGCAAAGCCCTAAACCCTCAATGATAATAAAACAGCTGGAATATTCTTTTGAATTCCTTACTAACCCTATATAGCCCTATACAATCCCTGCATAATCCCCAGGAAGCCCAACATCCCCTACTTAAGGAATATAGCTTGAATCACATTAGGGACCCCAACATCATGTAGGGTGTGTTCCTTAATTAAGGTTGTTAGGCTCTCTGGGTCCTTTGGGCTCTAAGTGGGATTTACGTTATTGAGCTCTCGACGCCTACAGTCGAGCCCAGGGCAAGCGACAGACCCGGCTCCTGACATTGCTTTATGGAAATTGGAGGAAATATAGGGGTTATATAGGGATATAAAGGAAAGCGGAAAAGAACATGGATACTACCATTTAGGGTTTAGGGATCGTATCCACCAACAGTGGAGAATCAAATGGAAGAGAAAATGGAACATGAACTCGAAACCGGGATTATATCAGGGTTATATACCAACCAGAATAAGTTTGAGGCCCTAGAAATGATTGAACTTAGGGATTATGCAATGCTTTTAGGATATCCGCCGACCCCGAAGCCGGGGTCGGCGTCAGTGAAGACCCATTGCCC
>CAJNIZ010002670.1:31361-72678 GCA_905231905.1 Symbiodinium pilosum
GCCCTTGCCGCTAGGCCTAAAATAAAACTTAAAAACTGTTTCAAACCTACCCCGATATTGAGGTTCCCATGGAAGCTGTTGAGCCTGAGATTCAAAGTTCTGATGGTTTTGGATTGGGGTCCATGTTCTAAGGCTCTTGACAACCCTGGCAATGCCAGCCCAACAGATCTGTAAGCCTGGGAATCCTGTTCTCTGGGACTGGCTTGACCAGGGATATCTACAATCCTTTCTTCGCACTGGGTTGTGCGAGAGAGTTCTGACTGCATGATATCTTCTTACATATCATGTCCCCACACATTCGCACATAGCCTGATGAGTACATGCTGAGCTTTCTGTGCCTCCAGAACGCGCTTCAGAACCGTTGGAGCTCTTCGCCTACCCAGTGCAATGCCAAGCATTTCCAAAAGAGCTTGGGCCTTGGGCTTGATGAGCTAGGTGATGAGTTCAAGATTTCTCGGGAACATCCGTAAGCAGCTGGCAATTCCAATCTAGCTGCTGGCTGTCAGCGCCTTCTGTGGTTTGTCATCGCCGCGTTCCATTGTTCGGGAGGGTTCTCTTGGAAGGTTTTCGACGCAAGACGTTGGGAAGCAGTCACACACGAAGCAGTCATTCAAAAGCCACGTAGCGACCTGCCTGCTCAGATTCCGATTCACGGCCGGCTTGGTGACGACATTTGCCTGGGCGCAGCTGTGTTTGCCGCGCCCAATTCAGGCCGTTGAGCAAATCTTCTCGCGACATTTAATTACTTGTCGTGTTGCTGCTCATGACCATGGGCATGTTCGCAACAAGAAATAATGCTGTTGCTGTAGACCACAGTGACATACTGTACTGCGGGCTTCTGATCCCAGATCCAAACCCGAAACGCCAAAGCAAAACCAAACTGCTCAAAGAAGAATATGGGATGGCACGACATGCTTTCCGGGCTTCTATTCAAAACATGTTCCCCGAATGACACGTTTGCACGATTGAGAACCTCAAATCGTGTAGGAGGTCCTGATTATAGTTAGAGATAGTTAGAGCTGAACTCGGCTGGCTTTGCATACTTCAGGGACATTGGGCTAGTGAGGATTTCGCACAAACTTCATTTGGCAAGAGTCCTGTGCGCTGAAAGAAGCACAAAGTGCAAGTTTGCTTTTCCTCTTCAAGGCTTGCTTCTCGCTTTCATCCCCTAGCAGAAGCTCCAGACTCGCGTTGCAAGATGTCTGAAGCCAAGCAGCTTGCACAACTTTGAAGAAGCTGAGGTGAAGAGTCATCTGAGGTGACATTTTTCAATTTTCACAGTGCCATCCCGCGCCCTTACGGACCTTCAAAACCTGAACTCTGCATTCAGTCGCGCTGACTGGGATCTGATGACGCTCGGGTCTCGCACGGTCGTGAGGCAGTCTCGCACGGCACAGAACTCCTCCCGGAGCTGACTGAAGTCCTCAACAACGCAGCAGAGGCGAGCAAGGGCTCGCAAAAAAAAACACAATTGTTTTTGTTCAAGTCCCGTGCATGGGAACCAACTCTGTTCACGCTCGACTGGTGCCTTGCTTTTCGCACATGATTGGTTGACATTGGCTGTGCTAGCAGGTGCTACGAATATCTTGAGTTTGCGATGCGCTTGTGGACGCAGTGAGACCCGAAACCTGCAGTTCAGTTAGAACTGCAGGTGGGGACGGCGCCAGGCTGGAACAGAAAGTCCGGCGATGTCCAAGGGCGAAAGATCAAGGTAAACACAAGAAGTCCACAACTCCAGTCAGGCTTTCAGCTGTTGCGTTGGATATTGCACATTTCTGTCGCATCCTCACTCAATTCCAGCTTCATTATTTTTAGCCCGAAGGTCGCTCATAGTGAATGACAAGTGACATGATGCCTGACGATGCCTGCACAGCCTGCAGTAGGGGCCTTGAGAAGCTCGCGGTGCTCTCTCCGCAGCTCGCTCAGCAGAGATGCCGTGTGCTGCGCGTCCTGATGCAATAACACCCCGAAGAGCTCCGACTGATCAGACAGGGCCGAAAGCTCTGGAGCAGACCAAGCAGACTTAGATCAATCCCGGCAGGGACTGACCAACTAGTTGGCCAACAAGTATTGATGGTTGGCTTCAGATACAGGAAGTACTTGTTATGATATTGTTGGATTGGAGCAGTGATTCGGCTTCGGTTTGGTGGAGCGAAGGACTATCAACTCCAAATCTCGGCTTCTTAACACTGGAATCTCTTGCAACAAGTACACACAATTGTCACAGGCAACTATGCAGGCCATTTTTTCATTGGCTTCTTGTTGCTCATGAGTCTGGCAGTAGCGACTAGCGTTTCACTAGCATAACGTGACACCAGGCACTCCTGAGCGAGCTTGTCCTGGTGCTTCTCCTGGGGAAGCAGCGACAGGACAAGCTTAACTGTTCCACCTTCTGGGCCCGCTAAGATAACCACTCAAACTTGCAAACCGCTGCACGTAAACATCACAGGCAGTATCCGGATTTGCTAGCTCTGCGTGTGCAAACTGATCATGTGACGCATCACAGCTGCTGCTAGTGGCGGCTAGTGCTGCTGCAAAGTGCAGCGCATCCGTACGTGCTACGGAGCACGACTAAGGCGTGGCAAAACACAAGAAAAAAACTGACGACACAAGATTCAGGGTGTCTGCTTGATACTCACAAGCTACAGCTGTAGGCTGTAGCTTACACGTTGAGCCCTAGCTCTTCAGAGATACAGCGTGCAAGCCCGCCTGATACAGGAAGAGTCTTAAGAAGGGCACTATCAGATCTTACAATGCTTGCCTTGAGTTCTTGGGTAAGGTACCAAAGAACACGTCGAGAATCATTCTTTTCCCCCTAGCACTGCAGAAATCAAGTCTCGTCCACGACAAACGTGCCGGATCCTCTTTGGAAGACCCTAAACCGTAGATAGTGGGCTCTATGTAAGTAGCCATGTCCTTTTGTATTGTAAGTATTCTCCATTCATTATTGGGGTAAACACAAAAGTTCCCATATGCCCTTAAAGCAAGCTAGGGTTTCCATTTCTTGTCCACTTCATTCTCCATCGTCTTTGCAGTCAAAGTACTAATTGCTGGCTCTGAGCGAGCAAGCCGTTCAGGTTTGATCGCTGCTCCGCCAGCACCGCCTATCAGGCCATGGTTCTCAAAAGTCACAGGTCATCGGGCTGCATACTCGAGTAAGGCTTCAGGTTCAGGTCTTGGTTTTGCTGCAGATGAGATCACAAAGTGCTACAAAAGGCAGCAACAATTCATAGCGGTTGGCTTGTCCATGACATGGGCTCAATCAACATCCAGGAGCCAGTGGGAAGTCGCACAGCAGGCCCGAGTTTGGATGTACACAGGCCACTCGCGCCTCAAATCCTACAGTGGCAGGATAGGCTGGGTCCAGCATCCAAGGCCAAAAAGCAGCTTTGGCATGTCAGTTTTCCAGCCGTCCAGCCATTCCTGTATTTCAGCCCCCTTGCGCCGCTTGAAATCGAGCAAAATATGCGTAGCTTTCGATGCATTCGCAAGAAGCATTGCATCTTGCAAAGGGCGGTACTGGGACATATCTAAGGAGCCCAAGTTTCCGGTTGATTGTCCATGGCTTATTCAACTCGATTCTCCATCACTGGAAGGATAATGTCCCTATATAACCCTTATATAATCCCCCTAGCACTCCAGGAGTTCTGCCCGGCAGCTGGCTAGCATGTTGCCCACTTCGAATTGCTCGGCCATCCTCATGCCAAGGCTATGTATAAGTCGATATGCAATGAAGCCGTACATCCAATGAAAGTGCTGGTATACAAGCTCCTCCTCATCAACCAGGCGCTCAGCATTACAGGCCTACATCGGGCCTACATGAAAGAAGAGGCTGCATGAGCTGGTAGATCCAAAGAGTAATTTAGTGAGTCTGAACATTCAACATCACACGGCTGAAGTCCCCAAGCACCTGAAAAATCCCAACTCAAGCTGCTGAAGGGCTCACCTCCAGGCTTGTCTTCGAACACATGGCTTGCAGAACTGATCTTAAAGTCGGGTTCGGGACTGATGTAGGGGTGAGTGTGCAAATCGTGAAATCTCTTTCCTCAAGATATTATGGGTTGTCATCCGGACATCAAAACAAAAAAACACAACCCATGGGACACAAAAGAGCAAGCTCTGGACTTAGGTTTGCCAAGAAAGGTGATGACAATGCCATGCAGACGATGATCAAGATGGTTGTGCCCCAACGCATGGACCCATTGAGTTCACGTGTCAACTCATCAGCTGAGAGGCCGACGAAGACAAGAGTTGATTTGGCAATCTGTTCATGCTGGTTTGTTCCCTCAGGTTGTTTTATCTGCATCGTGCTTGTTGGACGATGTGCATCTCTAGTTGCCTCTGAGATGGGCACTTTCTGCATGTGTAAATTTGTTGCACTTTGCGTGCTCGAGGGGTGCTAAATCAGAACAGAGAGCCTGATACTGAGGATATAGGCCTGGGAGGTCTGTTTTAGCGAGCTATAAAGACTCTACTTCCAATGGAGTCCGGCGGACATCAGGCCTGCCTAAAAGATGGCACATGCCAAACCGCCTTGAACAGTTCTCATTGGGGTCAATGGCCATCACTGTACAACACCCTACATACATACATACATACATACATACATACACACACACATACACACACACACACAGACATACATACATACATACATACATACATACATACATACATACATGTCACCCCAAGCTGTCCTGAACCAAAGCTGTGAAGCCTTCTCATTTGTGAAGCTCCAGGTTACCTATGTTGCTTCGACATGGCCTTGAATGGTTTTAATGTGTTGCGGCGTCTGGCATCAACATGTCTCATCTTCCTCCTCAACCGTTCAAGTAATCAGTCCACATGTCAGACGTAAAGGCTCGGCTAGTATGAGGTGATCCCTGCCTGCGAAGCGTCCTGTGAATTTGAAACGGATTAGGGTTCAGAATTTCCTGGGGCCTTATCCTCAGAGCAATTGCTTTGCAAAAGCTGCTCCGGAAAATTATTTGAGTTCTCCAACCATGCCCGCCCAAGCCGCACTATTTTGCAGGTCGCAGCACAAGGCTCAGTGAGGTCCATCTCCTCATCCACCACCTCTAGTTTTCTCTTAGGCTGCAATTCCGTTGCGGGTGCAAACTTCGAGAGACTTAAGGGTGTTAGGTTCTGAAGCTTTCAAGTATGCTACTCTTGTTGGCGCCCCTTTGCTTTGGGTCCAAGTATTTGTTGAATATTGAGCCGGGCGGGCACTTCACCGAGGCAACTATTGGATCATTGCCCGCTCCAACTTTAAAGCTGCGGATGTCTAGACTTGCTTTGGGAAGACAAAGCCGGTTGGTGTGGTCGTTTAACCAGCTACTGCGTGATAAGGATCCGTTTGACGTGCTATCATGAGTTTAGGAACTGATGAAGCCATCACTCCGACTCGTGAATCCTATGAAAGCAACTCCTAGCGGTGTATACGGCGCAGGAGGTGTTGATGAACCCTGACACAAAGGCAACCTGTCACAACCACTCCCACTTGACGCCAACAAAGTTCTAGCTGCAACATGGGCCTCATTCGTCAGCTTCAGCATCGAACTGCACAAAGTTGCCATCCTTGCCCTGCAAAAGGTCTGGCGACTTCACTGGTGCTTTCACGCTGCTGAACTTAGCTTGGACTCTCAGAGCTCGCTCGAAGAGCTAGGTCACGGCTTCAGAAACTCTTGTTGAGCTTTCTTGGCTTTGCTGTTGATCTTGTCATCCTGCTAGAATGTCCAAGTTTATGCAGGTGTTGTCAAATGGCAGACCAAAAATGTGTCTTACCTTTTCAGAGCTTGTGGGAGCTGACTTCATCTGACTTCACTTGGATTCAAGAAATACATGAAGATACGCACCTGAACAGGTCAGCTACAAATGGAAGCTGCTCATTGTGACGAGCTTACGTAATGATTGTTCAGGCTACTATGCAGTTGCTCGCATGATGCTTATGATTGGCCTCCCTTGCAAAGTTTGACGCTAGCAGCAGCCAACAAAAGCATCAGCTTTGTGCGAGTGCCAGTCTAGGAACGATGGCTTGACTAAAGCCTTTGTCTTCGATACGAGGCAACCCCAGACCCTGCAACGGCAATACCAAGAAGTGAAACAGGCCTCGCCAAATGCCGTGATGAACTCTCATGCTGACCCGGAATCCTCTTCAAAACGTGCTCCCTGCCATAAATACTTTCAATACTTGCGAACCAAAGTGGTTTGCTCCCCTCAGCATGTGAGGGTTTCCATAAATAGGGAGTCCCCAAATTTAGACCTGCTATCAATATGGTTCGTATCCTTATTGTAGGACCCCCCCCCGAACGGGAACCCTAGTTTTTGGAGAGCCCTATGTAGGCAGACACCGAAACGACCGCTGTAGTTTGTCTCTTGCCTTGGGAGGCACTGGTACCCGGTCTGCAACGAGCTTGAAGTCCTCCTCCTGGTGCAAGGGATGTCTCTTGCAGGATCTATCCCTGATTCGACATGACAGCTAAATGCATAAATACCTCATCATAATGATTTCGTTCAAAAAGTCTTACACTTGATGTCGCTGCAAGCCTGAGCTTTAGCCCCAGAGCGGTCCGTTAAGATGGGCTGACCGCCGCTCATGTCTTCGAGATTGCCCGTGAAGTAAGGGTCCACCCTCGGCATGACTTTGTCTGGGCTTTTACCCACAGGTCACCCTGCATTCCAGCTGGCAGTTTTGTCGCGGGCTTGGGCACTACTGCCAAACAACTAGAGGGTATCAAGCTTGAACATTTGGACTTGCTAACTCAGCATATTTTGCATTCATGGCAGACAGAGAGAACCTTGTTGCCTTGTCGACAGCCGCCCACATGAGAGAGCAATCTGAGCTATCCGGCTGACGTACAGTACGGGAGCTCGCAAGACGTTCAGGAATGGTGCAGCAACTTCTAGCAGGCTAGACACATGTGATGCGGAATCAACAGGGAATGCGTCTCTTGCCGAAGGCTGTTGAAGCTCCAACTTGGACCTCTGAAGTCTGAGCCCTGAATGGGGCCAGGACTTGGCGATAGGGTCGTAGATCGACTGCAGGGGCAGGCCCTTCTCCTTAAGGAAATCGCGGTCCTGCCCAAACACACAGGGAGCGGTAATTTTTGCAATCCAATAGCTGCCAGTGGCAATCCTTTTCGTTGCTGGTGCTACCATTATTTCTGCTCGCGTCAAGTGGGCTCGTTTCAATTCTGCTCTTACTGCAATGCGCTTGGAGTGGTTCGTCGTGCTGTGTTCTTGGGACGTCGACATCTTTTCTGGTGTACTTGTCGCTTGCCTTTCAATCTGACGTACCGACCACCCTGCGCACGACGACAAGGAATGTAGTCTGGACCGCATCCCACAAGCCTCCTGGGCTAGATTAAAGCCCCATGAACATGTATACTTCGAACTAGTTATTAATTTGACTGTGGTCCATGGTAATCAACCTTTTTCCCAGCAATGCCCAACCTCAACCTGGTTTACATCCCCTCAAGGAATGCCGGCTACATGGGATGGGATATGGTCTTAAGACCATCCACCTCGAGCTTCATGCAAATCACAGTGAGGAGCACTGGAACAGGTTTAGAGGTCCTGTACTTATGCCACTGTATCGGATCTATATATGTATATAGGGATTATGGCCCATGAGTTATTCCTAGGAATACCCAACAGCAGAAGAGCATCAGCATCAGCTGGACCCCAATCCACAGCCAAGATCTAGATGCACCTTTGGTTCCGAAATCTAGCATACCAGTGTTACACAATATTGAACTAGACTTCTAGCTCGGGAACTTACTCCGACGGGACCCCCCAATGGAAGCCCAGCAATCGTTGTATCCAAGATGGCCTTGGGACGGTAGAGGCCGTGAACGGGTCCAAAGCGTGGCTTCTGCAATCGGAGCGTAAAATGCAGGGGCCATGGTCTGATGATGAGACGTGTTCTGGATCTGATGCTTTGGGCTTCGGGCTTCACAGCTTCACAACTTGAGCGTCTTGGAGATTGCATATGGCTTCCAGCATCAAGGAAAGGAATGGTGCTAATTACTAGCGAAGGTCGTCAATCATAAATTCAAGCTTTAAGCCAGTAGTTCCTGAAATGGCCACCGGCACTGGATGGAGGAATACTCAGCCGGAAGCCCGTCCTCCAGTGTGGGCCCTCAAAACTTTGTCCAGTATGCTGATCCTCATGGCTTCTATAAAGCCATATAGAGATGATGGTCAAGCATAAGTTTGTTATTCCAAGGAACATCCCAGGCTTCGCTCAGCGCACCAACCTCTCAAGACGAGCTGCCCTGCAAGGCATCTAATCCCCGCGGCCTTCGTGCGCTTGAACTCGAGGAGATGGGTGAGCCTGTCAACTCACGCAAAACTGGGATAAACGAAGGTTAAGTTTGAGTGGCTTTACAGGAAAGACATAGAAGTATGGCCAATTGTACATAAACATTTTCCCAGGAATGACCCAGCAAATTCAACCTGTGGATCTCCTGTAGAAACCTCAAGCTCAGCATTGCATGCCCGAAGCAAAGTACAACCTGATGTTGTGAAACCTTGCCCTTCCACTCGCTGCTTTACTAAACTTTCAATCCCCAACAGCAGAATGCTTGCAGCATGACCTGGCATTACAAGCAGTCTTTCAGCATGTTGGCATCGCTAAATTCACGCGCGCATATGCAAAGCGAAGTCTCTCATGGATATGTGATGTGTGGCCTGAAGAGAGTTATGGTTTTGACGAAACAAGCCAACTCGGACTTGGATCTAGGGTTCAATGGAGATGAGCAACCAACCCCGGCCACACAGGATATTTAAAGATGTACCAGCGTCGAGCTAAGCAGTAGCACGGCCCCAGAAGAGCCCCATTCGGTTGATGAATTCTGCACCTCTAGGACAACGTCTTTCGAGGCGCCTTGAACTCTTTGCCAGGTCTCGTGTGCTCTCGTGCAGCTGCGAGGCCCCAGGCTCACGGAGTGAAACGTCAACACATCGCCGCTTGCAAGCCCCCTTATACTGGTTTCGGGCACCGAGGACAAAACCCCGCATACTCAAGCACAGTTTTAGCACTGGGCTCGGCACTTCCATGGCGATCTGTTGTACTTGCCTCAAGTGGTGTGGTCTTAGGACAGCGACTCAAAAAAATCTGTTGTGCCAAAATCACACCCGAAGCACATTGGCCCCGTGATCTGGGTTTAGTCAGGGACACGGGATACCTTTCCAGCCCTGTAAGTTGTTGCGAAGCAATTCTGTTCCTGTTGACACCAGATCAACCTAATGCGGAACTAACTTCTCTCGGCTTTTACCATGGTGAAGGCAAGTGTGCCCAAGCCAGCGACTGACTGGCGGAACACCGTACTTGCGGTACTCCTCATGAATCTCCCACCTGACCAACTTGCGCTGCCAAAATTAGGGTACCCCTATATGACCCCCACTATACTATAATCCTTACGACAGGGGCCCTTGAGAAGATACCCCTAGTTCTTGGAAACCCCAAGTTCGCCGAGGCTGGTCCAGCCTCCATGGCGATTGCAACCCTCCCAACACCCCCTTCATACCCTCTCTACTCCCCCCCTGCTGACCAAAACCTTCCTCCCCCCTCCAGTGGTGGGTCTGCTGCCTCTTCTAACAAACGGCTTGCCCCTGCTGATGCGAGGCACGCTTCAGCAAGGCACAGGAAGGCGTTCTTGATCCTTTCCATCAACGTGGTGCGCTGGGTGTACATCCCAGGTGCTACACGGATGGTTCAATGTAAGACGAACAGCACGCTGTCTGCAGAGCAGATGGTTTGCCCCACTCAGCATCAACGAAATTCCCATGAGTTCCTGAGCTTGAGAGCTTTAACAACACTGGTGAGTTTGTCTTGCGGTTTTCACCCCCCCGCGGCAACGTGGAAATCCAACTGGTTGTATGAGTGCTTTCGAAGAGCTTCTCTTCCTCCTAACAGCCGAGGCGGCGTTTATAGCGTTTACAATTAAGATTGAAGCTTGCTGGGTTGTGCAGGACTTGCATTTTTTTGCTTTGTGCTTATAGCTTGCCTGGCAAGAGCTGGGCAACACAATAGCCCCGTGCCACCAGGCTTCAATATTTTTGCTTCGTTTCAATCTTGGGCTTTGGAAGTTGGAAGCGCAATCTACACAAGAGCTATCTCGATGGCTTTGGCGGGCGTGCTGCGAGTGGGCGGGATCAAGCTAGTGTTCTGTATTCTATTAGATGGAAGGTTGCACTTTGAATTTCATGTCGTGGAGTCACTTTCAAGACTATTATCACAAAGGCAGCCCTGTGTCACTGCAAAACAGGCACTACTGTGCATCTTCAGTTTTTTTGGTGCAGGTGCAAAACCTGAGTCATCCTGAGTCACAACTTCTGCAGCTTCCTGTCCGAGTCACACATCGCGATAAAACATCGCAGTCCGAAGCGGCAGTTGTCAGCACAGAAAAACTACGCTGGGGCCTAGATCAGGCTTGTGCATCAGAGCATTGGAGGCAATGGAGTGTTGGCATGGGTCCATAACAGCAGCAGGCAAACCTCACTTGCGCTACTTGCGCTGTCAGATGCTCATGGCCATGAGTGTGAGCTGCTTAGAGACCACCCAAGATCACCAATCAGAAGCGCGAAGAAACAGCACCCATCTCACTCTCTGCACGTGCATGCTCATCAAATTTGTGTGAGAAAATTCGGATGCGTTTTGCCGGGCTTTCCTCTCCAAATCGACTAAAAGATGAAAAGCACGGCTCGGACAAACCGCGAAGACTAAAGACCCTCAAGCCCTCGCAGTACGTCCCCATCTTCCCTGGAGCTGCCTGGCTGGGTTGGCTTTGACCTTGTAGATAACCTTCTGAGCCTGCTGACGAGGGCTTCACGTTGGGGTTTTGGGTTGCAAGAGCTTTTCCGAGTCGTATGGTTGATGCAAGATGAGTCAAGGCAAATTTGCCGGTCTGATTGAGTGTTTGTGGGGCCCCTCAGCCCTCAAACTTGATATGTCGGACATTGCCTGCAGCATCTGGAGCGCATCGATGATGAAGCGCTTGGTCTCAGCGACCAAAGTAAGATGAAATGCACGATATAAGCCCAGTAACCATTGGAATTTTTGCTTTCTTTGCCGTTTGGTTCTCAATCGTTGGGGCTGATATTCCTACATACCATCTCCTATATGTCCAAGTTACTACCCCCAAACCCCAACATATCCCAGTACTCTCTACGAAAACCAAAAGTAACCATGGAGCTTCAGGCCTGCATCCTGGCAAGTGGTTATATTAAAGGATTTACAGTACGGTTAAGGGTTTCCGAAAATTAGGGGTTCCTTCTTGGGGGTTGCAGATTATAGTCTGTATGGGTCTATATCCCTTTATTTAAGGAATGGATTTTGAACTTCAGGACCCCGGCTTTCATTTGTCTGCCGGTGAGGCCAACCTCCTTCATGAGGTCTACGGTCTTGATGGGCCTCGGCCGAATCACGAATCGGCTACAGGTTTTTTGTAGGTCGTTACTACAGCAAGGATCCTACGACCTTTTGCAGCACCTGTAAGGAGATGCTAACTTTGCATGAGAAATACTGAGATTAGCAATCTTTTTACCCATTACGCTCTTACTCTGTCTCTAGCCACTCCCCTCTTATTACCCCAGCTGGATCTGCAATGGGGTTTGACAAATGAACTCCATGTCCGAGACCATGCCCCTTGATGCACACTTGCCCTACATGAAGTCTTCACATTCTCGCTGGGGAGTGGGCGCATCTCGGAAGTGCTCCTGGCAAGTTCTCAAAGGTGTGTGCCTTACGCGTGTCAATGGCTAGGCAAAGCATATACTGTTTATTCTCATTCTTCTGCTCCTCTTTCACCATGACGGTTCCAGAAATCTTTCAAAAGAAGCGCCTGAACCGACCAAGCAATGCTGAATCGGAGCCCTGTCCCTGCGCAAATTACCTTAACTTGGCACTCCCAAACCTGGATGGAAGCCTTTAAACGCGGTCATGAGCTGTGGGGAATTTGTACGAACTGCACATTCCCGCGCTCTGCATCTCCTGATAAAACTAGTTCATAAATGAGCCATATAGCTGGAAGCCTGGAAAGGGTCGATCTGCGCTGAAATTCATCCTTTCTGACCAGCAACCCCAAGCCGCATGTGGAATGACGCGTGCAGCCTCCATGTTCTTGAGGAGAACTGTGGTGATGCGCTTCATGATGGCCTGCGGCCGAGCCCTGAACCCCAGAACCTAAACCTCCGACGAAAGGCAAATTCCCAAAATCTAGATGCTAGACACTCTCTCCTTCTACCATGCGCCCCCTCAAACCGCCACCCACGCATGCCATGCGCCAAAAAAAAGCCTGAAGCTTAGCGAGGTTCTTCAAAGGCCTCATCCTGAATGCCCTGATCCCGATATACCTCTCAGGATGCCCCAATGGGCTGCATTTGACCTATCAACGCGCTACTCCTCAGGCTGAAACGGCATCTGCAAAGTTTGGGGCCATGTCTCCTATTTCAGTCTACTTTTAAGACATGAGGCCTCAACCTGCCTCTTCAAAATGTCAAGCAGACAGAAATATCTCAGAAGGCCTCCAAGCTTAATCGGCTGGATGGCATTCGCCTTGGCTTGCGGCTAAAGCTTGCATTTGGGCGATTACGCTCGGAATAGGTGATTTCCGGTACCTGGATGCAACTTCTATGGTCAGGAACCCAACGGCTAGATTGAGCTGACCATCGCGCAGAGTTAGGCCGTCTGCAGCACATGGTGTGGGATCGAGAAGACTGGCTCAGGTTCGAGGTCGACGGGTTCAGGCTTGGAGTCTCCAGTCTTATTGCAACATGACAATCTTACTCCCTGATGCCTGGCAGCGTGTGATTATACTTGCTACCGGCTAGTACATACTATCATCCTGGTAGCCACAGCCCAAAGACAGACTGCTCTGCCAGGGCTACGTTCCACCCCACCAATGCCAAGCGGCTTGTAGAGCCTTCGCTTGTAGCCCTGACAGAGGAAGCTTCAGTTTCAAAAGCCGCTCTGAGCTGCAATGGTGCAAGCCTTCAAATTTGAGCGACCCATGCACACAAAACACAAAACACAAGAGCAGCTTGACCTGGATCATGTTCTTGGAAGCACTGGTCCAACTACCTCCACCCTTAATAGCCCCTTAGTAGGCCTAATATCAACATCAGCTCACATGACTGCAGAATCAAAAGCAAGTGCAGGCCGTAGGTCAGCCTTGGGGTGCTGCTTCTGCAGGGTATCATATGGCACAGGTCCTGCAGGGATAGGGTTCAAATTAATTCACAGGGACATTAACCTACAGGACAGCTTTCCAGATGATGCATTCTGCTTTCAAAACTTGGTCGGGCTTGTGTGGATCTAGGTGCATGGTGCAGGCCTCGTGTTGCTGGAAGCGACTATCAGATAAAAGGAATCCATGCTTCTTGTAGCAATACTTTATGCCATGTCATGGCGCTTCCGAGCCTTCTGTTTCTTTTGGGTGCAACTCTTTGCGGAGTCTTACCATCTTCTTGGGGAATCTCACTTGAGGACTCGGGGCCCCAACAGTTCCAACAAGAGATGGTGGGCAACTGCCGCTGAAAACTCGATTCGTGGTCATGGCTTATGACATACAGAATAGACGACGTGAGCGATGCCCTTACTCATTGGCTCAGCTGCCATGGTTGGCCTTCATCAGACGGCTCAAGCGAATTCCCGTTCAGGAGTTGTTGGCATGTGTACTACACACTACCAGAAGGCCAGCCCACACTTTGGGACTATATGTCTCACAACACAAGCCTGAGCGGAACAAAAGTTGATTAGCCTTTTGCATGTTCTGATAGGGGCTGCACAAACCGAGATTCCCTACCTTGACGCCCAAGTACCTTTGCCATTTCCGTGCCCTCTTCGTCACACAAGCTTAGCAAGGCCGTCCTGAGGCTTGTCGTGCGACGGACGATGGCCTGGCTTGAGTCCGAAATACGCCAGCATTCGAGTCGAAGACTCCATCTAAGAACCCTTCCAAACTGAAACGCTGTCAATTCACCAAAAATTGTCACACGGGCGCCGCCCGGATGGGCTTGGCTGTAAAGAAACTACCGCAAGATTGTTACTGTTGGCAGGTTTCTGATCGCAACGATGTCTCAGCAACCGCCACCTTGAAAACCTCATGATTCCTGGGCTTTCAGACAAGACATGCTTTATGCCTCTGCTATGAAATTCATTCTAGCTCCTGTGCACGTTCTCTGCCATTTTCCCTTTTTATACTGTATCATATAACTTGTTACAAGGCAGTAAGCCCAGCGCGAGCATACCTGTTCTTGCAGCACATAACGTGATGACCCGGCCCGGATGAAATCTCTGAATCAAGAACTACACAACTGTAATCAATGATTATCCGCAATCGAATCGCCTTAAAGCCTAAGGGCTTAAGTGTCTTCTTTAATTTAGGGGCCCTATAAACATCTAATTCTTACCGGTTTAGAAGGAATACAGGGGTAATTACTCATCGTCTTCCCAGACATACCTAGTAACTAGTAGTCCTCATCTTCCAAGCCTTGCTGTCGAAGCCCCGAAGCCGCCCACGAAGCTGGCGAGAATCCGTTGTAGGAATTTCAGCTATCGCTTTCGGGGTCCCGAGAAAATGAAGATCACAGTATTTTGGGGTCTAGATTACAGCCCAGAAAGTCGTTCGAACAGGTCTGAGGCTGGTGTGTAAGCTTCTTGTGACTACGATGAAGATGTTGCGGCGTACGAGTACCACCAATAGCTGCTGGATGCTGATGGCACAGGCTATGTCAGGAAGGATTCCGCTCTCAAGTTGCTGCAGCTCAACCAGCACATGCGGAAGAGCAGTCCTTCCTTGATAGCAACACTGAGATAAATATAGGAGCCCTGTAAGTAAGCGCTGCATCTTTTTGGAGTACACACGGAACAATCGATTAAAAGTAATTCCCGGGAACAATCCGGAACACGCGACTAGATGAAAGCTTAAAACCTCTTTCAGGCTTGGCTGCAGAATTCTACCCTCTTTCTTTTGTCAATGGACTCGAGGGCACCTTGAACACAATGTCTTTGACAACAACTTGAATGGTTTTGGAACTAGCTCAAGAAGCCTGTGCAACTCCTGAAAAACAACAAAGATCACAACATCACTGCTGTGGCTTGTGCAGTTCATGTGTGGACTGAGATCCCTTCCATCGATCTACTACCTGCTCCGAAAATGCTGGTCCCCACGCCCATGTCATGGATTACGATGCCATCCGCCCCAAAGCTACCCCCTGCAGATTTCAGGAGCTAAACGGGACTATGTAGGCCTTCATAAGGCCTAGTGTGATTCTTAGTTTTTTTGGGTGGTAGTCTTGGGGGCAGAGTGTTGTAACCCCCAAGTCTTTCCCCTCTCCCATAACTCTACCCTGGCAGAATATAATATAGTAGTTTCCACGTTCTTTCCATTTTCCTAGATAGCTTTGTGACCTCGAAGCAATCCGAAGCCCATGCCTGACAGCAGGAACAGCCAGCACCGCCACCACTACTGCCGCGACCTGGGGCTAGGACAGATTTACGGGCCCCGTAAAAGTTGTAGAGACATATAGGGCTACTGGAAAAGAAAATGGCAACCACTGTTTGGGGCTTAGGGTTTAAGGTTTAGGGTAGATTTAGGAGCGTATGAAAAACTGTCTTTTATCCCTATATCGGAAATATGTTGGGATTATAGCCGAAAATACTCAAAAGATATTCGGAGAGCTATCCCAGTATGAACCAAACGACAGATGATGTACACATCCGATATGTCCGATGTGTCAGTCAGCAGCACGTTACATTTCACTGATGCCCGCTCGGAAGTCCAACTCTTGCTAAAGAATCAAACGTCAACTTTCAGATCTTTCAGATCTCCAGATTTATCCGTTGGAGCTTTGAGGTAGATAGGCCAGGAACCCGCATCTCAGAGTCTCGCAAGGCCACTCGCCAGACGGTGTGGCGCCCGTCTCGCGGAGGCTGACCTGACATAGTTCTCATACAACCATGAAAATTCAAAAGTTCAGTTTTTGAATCGCCCCTGGTTCTATCCCAGGTCTTGGACACGTCTATCTATTCGGAGGCTTGGCAAAGCTTTAGGCTCCGGGGCTGCCCTGAAGCTCTTACCAAGAAACTAAGATTCTGTTGTGCGCGGAGCTCATGGACTGCCCAGTTGACATGAGGGTTCCGGAAAATGAGGAACGCTCCTTGGCGCGTACCTGCAATGACGATTCCAGTATTTTGGGCTCTAGCGGACTACAGCATGTGTAGGGCTTCTGGTCCACTATGACTGACAAAAGTATTCCCAGGAATATCCCATTTACCATAGACAGAAACCCCGTAAAACCGGCCTGGCAACCGCCATTGCTCCTTGGGTCGGGGGCCCGTAGGAGATGATCGGATGAGCCGAGCTGCCACGGGGAATGCGGAACTAAAAGGTATGTGAGGGCTACGTCAGGCTTACGGGTGGGAAGCTACCCACCTGAAAGTTCCTCAGAAGAGTCGGAGCCGTGCGGATTCGGGCTTAGGGCTTGGGATCCCAGCATAAACAGCGTTGCCTCTTCATGTGTTGACATGCAATTCCGTTGACGGGGCAGCTGGCAGTGTACAGTCATTGAATTGGGAGAGATTTAGTTTAGTAGGGGCTCTAGAGCACACATGTGGGGATTATGGTCCATAATATGTAAAAATGTTCAGCAAAGTACGGCTATAGCCTAAGCACCAATCTTGCAGGCCTGGGATGTCCAGTCATCTCTCAGGGAGCAGTAGGCTTTTGGTCTTACCAGGGCCTGTTAAGAGTCCGGGATCTTTCTCCTCTACCTAGCTATCCCTAAACCCTAAGCCCTGCATAGAGATGTCCATGTTCTTTTCCATTATCCCTACATTCAACAAGCCCTATATCAAACCAGTATGAAGTCTGGATGCCGAAGAAATGTTGATGGAGCTTGTGACGCATGCATGAAGCTGGGCGGTTCTCATTGGAGGCTCTTTGGGCTTGTCAGCGTCTCGAGGCTTGGTGATGCGTGTAAATGGTCAAGTCAAGTGCTTTGGCTTTACGTGTGCATGACGACGGCTTGTCTTTGCTGATTGATGGACCTGTGATTTTCAGGATTGTCTCAAGAGTTCGTCAGACGTGCGCTTGGGGCTCCCTACACAGTCCGGCTGGCTTTTTGCGGCGCAGCTCATGCCACTGGACTGGGAGGTGGGACCTTGGGAGTCGCGTTGATTGTATTCAGCATCTGAATAAGGGATTCCCATCAGATGTACCCGCTTGGGCTGCTGCAAGCACTTCCGTGTCTCTGCTTTTTGAGGCAGTTCCTGCTAGAGGAACTGTTGGCAGATGTGTCCTACACCTCGCAGAAGACATGCAATAAAGGTCTTGTGTGCCTGACCTCATTTACTGCGGCAAGAAGATCAAGCCTTGCGCCCGTGCATCCATAGTAGGATTCCGGCAGCCCTCCCTCCCAGAAAACGGTCTTTGTGCTAATCCACAGCATGCAATGCTGCGCATGGTAGCAGGCAGTGCCCTGGTGCCCTTCCCAGGCAAGCAACCTCAATGACCGTGCTTTGTGGATTCTGCATGAACTGCGTAGAGAGCTCAGGAGGGTACAGGAGGGTGCAGCAGGATCCCCGCGCACCTTCCTGCTAAGCAGCAAAACATCACGGAGGTGGCGAACCGGGTCATCTTGATCAGGCTTCATGGGCCTTGGAAGGGAACCATTCACCGGAGATTCTACGAGCTTTGCACGTCTCTCCGCTTAGACACGCGAGGCACAGCACTGGCGCAGCCTAGGCATTTCCTTGACGCGCCTTGGCTGCTAAACTGCACAACGCAGGTTGGATCCTTCACCACCTCAAGCCCACCAGTCAGGGTCTGAAGTTTTACTTCATAGCTCAGGTTCAAGATTTCTGGCTCCTTAATGTTACGCCCGTTGCCAGACACTTGCTCCCTGAATCAGAGTAGATGTGAGAATCTGAAGAACTTCAAGCGGAGGCTCTGCCCCGGATCACGGGCCCGCTCAGTATTTGACGCCCTTCTTCCAGGCTGCAACCTTGGACCTTGCAGGTCGCAGCATAGGGGCACTGAGAGGCCAAGGGGACTTAGTAAGTAGATTATGAATGGGCTTCCCCCAATTGGGGTTGGCCGATTTCAAACCCCATGTATAATCTACTTACTAAGTCCCCCGGGCCTTCAAGCAAGGTTCGATGGGTTCCTAAGCACTGCGCTGAAGATAATATACGGCAGCTTCGCACAATGAGGGCTTCCCAATATGGACCAAAAACACTGTAATCCTTATTATAGGGAATGTATCAACACTTTTGAGGCACAGTTTTTGTTGGGTATTTGGGTATTCGAACTTTACGAGCTGCAGGCTGCTCTCGTCCGGCTTTTGGGATGGGTGCGAAGCCAGATGCTCAGTAGGCAAAGAGCGGAAGCTAACGGCTACATAGGGGTTTCTGAAACTAGGCGTCCGTTTGGGGGACCCCCTAGCCAAGGATTACAACATTTTTGGATTGGAAACTGCCACATAGCTGCGTGACCTTCGACTTGAAGCCTTTTCTCCAAGCTCAAAACTTCTTCAGGATCCCGCTTAGCTCGCCAGGAAGATTTGCAATGCACATCCTGCCATTTTGAGCGCCAGGCGCTGCATCCTAACACTTACTTGCTCCACAAATTCGTTCTCAGGTGCAAGGACGGTCAAGACCTCTATTGCCAGCGCTTTTGGCTTGGTGAAGATCCTGCAGTTTCTCATCTCACCTTCCGTTGTCTGTTGCATTTGGTGCTCCGTTATTGGGTTATTTGTTTCCCCCACACCCTAGACCCTATAAACCCTGCATCCCAAGGCTCCCAGCCCCAAGGCTCCAAGGATTGGGTTGGCCTTGAGGCTGCTCCAAGAAAGTTTGCAGGGACCCTTATCTGTTACAAACCCGCTTTGTGCTCTTGATCTTCCTTGCCTCGAGACTGACTCCTGAGACTTAACCAAGCCAAGCCCGAAAACCAGATATGCATAACTCAGGCTCCATTGATTTTCCATTCTCTTATGCATCTGATTCTCCATCATTGTGTGCTTCTGTATAATCCATGGTCCTTCAGCTTCACTCAGAGCTGGGCTTCATCAGCTTGACAGACAGCTTGCCGTTTCGCGCCTGAGGCTCGCCGGGACTGCTTAAGCCCTTGAGCACAGTGGCCGCACGTGGCCCAGTTCTCTGGCTCAAGCCCAGCGCTGCAACGTTTGATGCTGGATTGCCACAACCCTGCCTATTTTCCATGCCTTTCCAACTTCTCGTCTGTGTTTTGGTTGTTGCAACTTCCATGGCCTTGATTGCGCTGATGGCGGTTGTGTGGCAGTATAGTTGTTGCTCATTGTTGCCGCCGTTGGCATGCAGTCACCGCCCCATTGCCAAGCCAGCATTGCTAGCATCAAGCAGCAGCAGGTAGCAGCAGGACCACGAACAGTCTATGGCCAAACGGTCGAGCCTTACTGTTGCTACTATTCCTCTCCTGGTTCACGGTGCCAAGAAAAATTCCCCCGAGCGCCTTGTGTGTCGTCAGCGTCGGCTCAACTCGCGCGAACAGCGGGGACAGCGTAAGCCTCAGGTCCACCCAAGAGCTGTCATGGGTCAGAACACATTTATTCCATTTGCTCCGGAAAATTCTGCAAAGACCAAATGCAATGGAGGCAGAAGGCCTGCTTTTGGTTTCTAGACCTACAAAAAACCCTTTCCATGAGGCTCTGAAGTGATCGTAACTGGGCCCCAGGCTTCCACTCTGCCATTATCTCAGGCGTCTGTTTGGAGACGGGAAGACCCTGATCCGTTTGGCTTCATAAATGAATTCAGGACAATGAGCACCAAGGTATGGAAGGGAGTTCAGATTTTTTCCTGAAAGCTTCTGAGTTTGTTGAACGCAAATTCCGCGAGCAATCCAGGTTTCTTCGCCTGGAGGGCACTTGATGTACATTGTGGGATCCGTTAGGATTGTGGCAATCCGAACCAAAAAGGTCGGATCGCCGTGCGTATGTTGCACTGCTAAGAAGTGACGTCTTCAGGCCGAAAGGATATGGCACTTGAACAAAACTCCTGTTCCCAAAATGGAGAGGTTATGAGAAGTTTATCTAGGGACCCGTACTGCAATGGGACCCCCACTATAGGGACCTGTGTTATACTAAATTCAAGGGGATTCCTATATCACTGGCGGCCTAGAAAGTAGAAGCTTGCAGCCATGGCAACCGGTCCTGTATGCGGATCTCCAGCGAAGTGGCCTTCGAAGATATGTGAACCTGCAGGCAGCATTCTTGTCCACTGAATTGCAAGTCTGCTGGGCTTAAGGCCGAGGCTCCGGAATAAGAAGCAAAATTATGCCTAGACCAGCGCGCTGTCGACCAATTTTGCTCGTGACCCACCGCAAGCTAGATTCCCACAATGTATGTCTCTAGACCGCCGCAAGCGATGCCATATTAGTGCACAGGAGTTACAGGAAGGTTGATGGCCCTACTCTTCTGGCTGCAGACCTTCATGCTCAAACTCAAAATCTAGCCCCGGAAAGCTATCTGGTAGATTCCATGACACGGGGATCCCAATCTGGACCCCAATATACCACAATCCCTATATTGGGACTGCCCCCCACCAACTTTAAGGAACCCCCAACTCCCTGTAAACCCCCAAATCCCACATCCATTTCATTTTAGTTGTCCAGTTTCTTTCCATTTGACTCTCCATCATTGATTTATGGAGCCCCGCATCTCGTCAACCCAAAGCTGAAGCGAAGCTCCATGGACTGCGTAGCCGGCTCAAACCCTTTCAGGCCGTCAACTTGCAGGCCCCACCCTTCACCTAGGGTAGGTTTGGGCTACATAGGGATAATGGAAAACAAAATGGAAACTACTATTTAGGGTTTAGGGACATTAGTCCCAATAATGCGGAGCCAAATGGAAAAGAACGTGGAAAATCAAATGGTAACTGGGATTATACAGGGGCGTATCCCAACTTGGGTAGGTTCGGGGCCCTGTAAGAATTCAATTTTTTGTGGCCTTGTAGGGATTATGTAAGGATTAGGGGCAGCAAAAACTAAACAACATTGAAAAACCTAGCCCTGTCACAGCCTGCTCTGTGCTCTGCAGGAAGGAGCCGGCCCCCTCGAAGAGGTCCTTCGTAGAAGGGAAGGTTTGGAAAGTGACCTTGATATGCGACTTCTGTTCTCCAACCTAGGGCTGTAAAGCAAGGCCTGAAACATACCATGGGGCACGTACAAGATACTGAGAAGCCGCATGACTCCTGTGGCCTTACACTTCAATTGAAACCTGAGCGATCCATGATGCTTCTTCTGAAGCAGCTCCTTCGCAAATTCCAACGCCACATTCTTGGCCCTGAATTCCGTCCGGACTCAGGATGAAGGGAGCTCAGAGCGCTGCGCTTTTTCTCGCCATCCATGGAAAACGATCGCAAAGATTCGGCATCTGGCCAACGCAGGTACCGCAGGTATGTACATTCATGTGCTGTAGGTTCCTGTTCAAACCTCAGCTCCTTCCGCAAGGGAGCTAGCGCAGCAAGCCCTGCAACAGGCCCACTCCCTGATAGAGGTAGCCGCCTCCGAACCTTAGAGTTGAAAGCTTTGCAGGGTCATCTCTCCCAAGCTTGCAAAGAGAAAGCAAAGGCTCTGAGACTTTCTCTTGAAGACTCTTTCGGAGCATGAATCGACCCATGTCTGAAAGCAGAAAAAAGTCATGCGTCTTGGAATGCTAAGGCAGCAAGCGGTCAATTTTGAAGGAAAGCAACACCGGCAGAACGAGCACGAAGTTGCATGGACTTAGTGCCAAAGCCGGGGCACAGATTGTAGTGGTTGATGATGTGATACGCTTCGTAAAGCTTTCGACCTTTGGCTCAACTAGGAACACCTCTGAGGTTAACAGGGGCTGGGACTTTGGTGTTGTGTAGCCGCAGTCAACGGAAACTCCCTGACAAGTTCTTTAAAAGGCTATATGCTTAGCAACACCCTTTGTCCCGACGTGCGGGACCTGTTCCTGTGGAAGGGGTCACGCTACGTTCTTTTTGATACGCTCCTTGCACAAAGTTCGTTCCATGACTGCATTTGTGTGAAAGACTCAGCTCACCTGATACATCTGGAATCGCCGTAATCCACAAACCCTTAGCTGAATGGAATCGTGTTAGGGGAAGTCGGCAGTGGCTCTGATGCTAGCTCAACACGTGCGAACTTTGTGGGCTTGGAACTGGAATGTGCAAGGTTTTTTGGACACTCAGCGCGCAGCGCTTGGCGAAGAGAGGATCCTGCGAAGCAGCTAGGCAGTGCATGCTGATGGGCTGTCCGGATAGGGATGGCAGGCTCTTAAAAAATCTCTTGAGGCCCTGGCAGTCTGCCTCAAGGCTTCGCTATGTGGAGAATGCTCAAGGACTACGGACGTCTTGCCAACACGCGCGGGCAGGGAAAAAAATTGCAAATTGCGCGTTCTATCAAGAACGAACCTGGCGCCCAAACCTAGCTATCCAATATTGTGCCCCAGCTAGAATACCTAGGTGACCTCCTCTGCCGTAGCATGCAAAGATTCCCGAATTGATTGCGCGCGTGCGGGCTGAGGATTAGGTCTGCTAGGTATGGGCCTATAGTCATATGCAAGCACTCTCTCCCATCAAGCCACGTCTGTAACTTCAGGACATCAGAAGAGTCCCAGTAGAATTGAAAAGACAAACCGCAGGTTGACGGCTTATGACGGCTCCCTAGCATGTCCAGGAATTACAAGGTTTGTATCGCATTGTCATGTTCATCGAAAATCTGCAATGAGGCTTTTGAAGGTTCTGAATCCGCCAACTGCAATAGCACTCCAGGACCTCGTTTTTTGACCGTGCAGGACTCAGTGTTGTGTACAGCCAGGGAAGCCACCAGCACCATTCGTTTGGCACGCAGCGATTGCGGCGCACGGCTTAGCCCCCCTGTAGGTGTTCATGTGCCCATCACGTGCCCATGTCCTGGCCACCGAGAATTATCAGTTCAGACGGAGGCAATGCGCGCGCAAGTGATGAGTGCGGACATGATTGAAACAACGATTGGCTGGACAAGGTGGATTGAGAGCTGGCGCCGATGCCTAACGGCGTCGCCAGCAGTTCCACTGGGTATGTTGCATGCTCCACTTCTAGAGTTCGGGCCGAAATGCCCCAGCACCAGCAACGTCGTTATGAGGCCAGCAAATATGATGGCCTAGTTCCAGGCAAAGCGCATGCCATCCTTCGCACGAAAGGGCCACTAAACAGGCGGTAAGCCGGAATGAAGCAAGATATACTGCCATCTTCGGACACCTGGGCGATGAAGCTTTTTTGGGTCCTTGCAAGTTCTTCTACAAATTATTGCGTCAGCCGACCGGCATCGGGCCGCGTGCAGCTTCTCTACCGGTCCGTCTCTACAGGCCCCGCTGCCACCAGCAATCGTCAAAATTTGGTTCCTTTTTCAGTGTGCCCTCGCAGTGGCGGATTGAGAGCGAAGCATGTCAAACAGAACTGCCACTAACACAATCAAACCTAATCAAGGACAATAGGAATTGATGGATTCCCACTAAAGATGAGTAAAGCTTACTGCATGCACGCAGAAGCCGGTGCAATTCATGCCCGTGCCCTGTAGTATCAGTAAAGTGAAGCCTTAATGCCTTAATAACAGCCTAGAGAATGTGCGTTGTTGCATCAAATTTCTGGACTTCTGGCGTCCGCGCACTGTGTTCTCTAAGAGCTTTGGCGCACTGCATTTCAGGATCCCACTCCTCGGGAATGACTTCTCGGTAGCCTTGCCAGAAATCGCCTTTGCTTGCGCGGGGCTTGAAAGATTCAGGCAGGATTTATTCGCTTCAACTGCGGGATTGGAAGATGGGGTAAGGGTTCAGCACTGCAGTCGCAAGGCACGTAATAAGGTCTCGGTTCACCGGCAGAGGAACTGCTTTGAAAGATCCTGCTCGTCGCCTTGCCCGACATCGCGCAAGCAAATCACTAAAACCCCCAGCTTCAACTTCATTTTCCATCTTCCAGCTGAGTCTAGCCACTAAAGCTCACAGCAGCTTGAAGTAGTCGAAATTCGGGCTGGGGTTCCTTCTCTGCTAGAGGCTCTGAACGGACCCAATTCTCGCATCGCTGCCTGAACTGATCTGCTGTCAGATGCTGGGTCCCAATTCCGAACCTCCTCCTGCGCGTGATAACGTTCTTCTGGCGTCTGGCGGTAAGTGGTAGAGTTTGCACATTCCGGGGGGGTGAAGAGAGCAATTCTTGCAGAAGACAGAGGACGGCGCGTCTACGCCGACTCCATGCTTTTCTCCAGCCTACGTTTTCTGGTTCTAGGAGGACCTGTCGCACATCGGACATCAGGGAATAGATAGCCTTACAGCTTCATTCAGCTACGTCGGCTGCTTCTGCGGATTCATTGCATGTACAACCAAGGTTAGCGGCATTCCAAAAAGCTCCAGCAGGCGAACTTGGGTCGGCGACACTATGTCGATCACCTTCTGCACTTAGGCCTTTCATGTGCTCTCTGCCTTTGTAGACAGATCCGTTCCTCTTCAGGTGCGCTGCCTTCCGGCACGGCTGAAGTTTCTGGGGTCATGCGCCGGCCAAGCTCAGAGCACGCTCGAGCCACGTTCAATTGAATTCCAGCTGAATCTTCATTACTGGATTAATATCCCTAAACCTTACACTGATTTGATGCGGTACCCATCTCAGGCTTCCTTCAAGCCTTCTTTGGGGTCAATGCTCTGAAAATCTGGAGATGCCTGGTAAGATCAAACCGTTTAAAGCTTCCTCTGCCCGAGTTCTTATCTTCGGCTCTGCGCGCTCAGGATCCCCAGCGCATGCTGCTTGCAGTAGAGAGGCTGCTGAAGCCGGCGCACCTGAACTGGTCTTGAAAACCTTGTTCAGTTGTTTGACTATACCGTTACGTCAACTAATGTCTTGATGTGTTTCTTGTCTCATGCTAGGCTATCAAGAGGCTCTTGAACTAACTAGTGGAAAGCGTGTCCGAATTTCTCCCAGGCACCAGGACATGCCGAATTCTGCTTCATGGTGTCCGTAGTAAGTCGCTGGGTCCTTGCAGCTTTCAAGAATGAATAGCTGTTGACAGAGTTTGAAAATCTAAACTGTCTGAATCATTCTGTGGCCACTTGGAGAAGAGGCTACACGCAACCGACGCTGTGACATGTCCCTGATTGCGAGCCACGTCTAGATAGCAAGATACTCGAATTCTGTTCACAAATCTTCCTCGTTGCAGCTCCGATGGGAAACTGCAACCCATCTGGACGGGGCGACGCATCAAGAAAAAGTTGATAAACATCAATTTAAAATTGACACAAAGAGTCAAGAAAAACAATGAAAAACTTTCGCACGGTATCACAAAATAAGTAGATAAGCATCAAGAAAAATTGAGGATAACTGTATGTAACTGTACTATACTTTAACAAGACTGAGGTGAATGGTGAATAGTTGTACTCACAGTACGAATACGGATATTACGTATAATGGTAGCAACACCGAAAAGAACAATAGTTGGAAAGAGACTACGGCTCAAATAATTTTTGATGCTTGGCAAATTATTGTTTATGCATCTTCCTGATGCCTTATCAAATTATTGTTTGATGCCTATGCCTCTGGACGGGGCTATGCCGGCTTTAGGGATTGTCGGCCAAGGTCCAGGTCCAAGAGGCACCCCAGCGCGTCGAGCCACCACGAGACTACCAAAACCCAGGAATTACCGCACAAACGAGGCTTTATGGTGGAGCCAGAAATCTTGACCTGAATGTGACTACGTGAGACCTTTCTCACGCCGATCTTCAGCACTGGTAGCCAAGGCTCAAAAATGGCCACCCCATCAGGTGTCTTCTCGTAATTACCACTCCAAAGATCCCCGTGGAGAATAGACCTGGGACTCAGGCTCTGAGAAGCTGAAATGGTCTTTTGGTCAAGGTCTTGTAACCTCAAACCCTAACATTCTGGCATAATGCAGAAACAGTTGAAAAAGAAAGTGGTAAACATGTAGAAGGCTGTTGCACCTGATAGTGAAAATCATAAAGAAAAGAACGCCTAGAATGAAATGGAAACTGGGTTTTTCAGTTGGAGTTGGAGGATTTGGCGTCTTGAGCTTGCTACTTCTGGTGCTCTGATTTCTGAGCTGGTCTAAACGTTGCAAAAGCTGAATTTAAGTTGAATTTAAGTGGCATTCAAGTCTTATGAACTGCATACTTAAGCGATGCAGTTCAGTGATTGAGAGGTGTTGGTCTTTGCGCTCGCCCTGGCTGCTTGAGATTATACACCATGGATGAAAGCATCCCCACCCCCTTCTGTGCTCATGCGCTACTTCCAGCTCCTATTTTGAGATGTCAGGTGGTGTACCTGCACCTGTACTATTCAGAGCCACTGCTGCTCGTAGTTTTGGGCTCGTCCAGCGCATGCTTATATGAAATGCCTGACCCCATCCAATCAAATGTTGACCCAAGTGTCGGTTTGACCTCCACATCTGTGAACAAGTCCTTGAGGTTGTTGGTTTCCTGCTGCAGGCATTTGCGTTGCGGCTTAGAACACAGGGCAGTCGCGAATTCCGCGTAGTTCGCTCCGCGCGAACTTGCAAACATGGTGCAAGTTACTGCTGAGGCCCTGCTGCACACCACATGTAACTGCTGACTTTCAGCGTAGGGATTCTTAGCTGTACTCCTCACTCTTGGTCAATTCCTAAGTGATCGGTGTATGCAAGTTATATGCTTGAAATAGCAAGCTTCCAATAGAAAGAATACTCTTTCCAGACCTTTACCGGTCTGTGACAAAGCGGAAATGTCATTCGACCATCCCGGAAGACCAAAGTTTCTCCAGCCTAAATCTCAGGGTAGGTTTGGGACCCTATAAACAGTATGTCTTGGGCCGCTCTACAAAGATGACAACGCGATTAAAGATAATAAAGCTTCCAACATATTTTCAACCTACTCGTGTCTTGCTTGACATTCGGCTGAGGCTCTCACGCTTGAGCACAGCTCTTCGTGAAACAGCTGCTTTAGCCCTGAAACCTTGGCTTGCCTTCCAGAATGTCTTCTGATCCTAGATAATCCCCAGCCTCCATTTCGTTTTCTATTGTCCCATGATTGGGCATTATATAGGGCTCCCAAACCTACCCGAAACTCCAACCCCTACACCCTTTACAGGGCCTAGGCCTTAAGCTAAGACAGCCAAATTGGGCATCCACTCCCCGGCCCTCATGCCAAAGTTGACCCGGGTAAGCCTTGGGAGCTGCTCCCAAAACAGTAACAATTAGATTCTGGATATACAAGACAAAAACGTATACCCTTTAAACTTTAGCAACGCCGTTACAGTCTATTACTGGATCAGGGCAGTAGCCAAGGTAAGCCTCAAGTTTTCTCAGGTCAAACCTGCTTTGATGAATTTCCAAGCCATCGCAAAGCGCACTGATCGAAACGTATGCTCATTTTACGCTTCTGATGGTTGCGGCCCCAGAGCTTAATTTAGCACTCCTGTGACTAATTTGTCGGCGGCCGCCTTCCCAACTCTACCGATGCAAGCTATCCCTCAACAGGGCAGGCAAAGGCTAACCCCAGGTTACATCCTATACCCCCCTCCTCCCCCCATGCTTTTGACTCAACTCTCAGCCAGCCCACTGAAACAGCCTTTCCGGAACAACGAAACACCAAGCACTTCCCAAATCCCACGCCCAAATCGCAAATACACCAAAACCGAAAGCAACATTCCAAGTCAACAATCTATCTCAGATCACTGAGGTCACGAAGCGAAACCCGAAGCACAGTAGTGTCGTTTGCGTGCTGGTACTCTATGCCATAGCCAGCAAGTTGAAACCCGAAGGACCACCCTTACTTCAGACCTCGCATTCTGAACCCCGCGATGCTTTTAGTCAATTCCCAAACCACCAGATAAAACAACCCTTCCAAGCATCCAAAACACAAAGCATCTTGCAGTATCCGCACACAAGTCCCAATTACAATCTAAAATTCTAATCATCTCCTAGTTCCGGGAGCATTGCGAAGCGTCTGCCAACGCGACCCACAACGAAACTAGTAAAATGCCATTGGCGCAATAGCGACATGAATTCGTCCATCCCTTACAGAAATCATTTATGTACAAAGTGTTGTCGACTCGTAGTATGTCAGTTGATACATTCGTAACTTCATCTTTCATCAATGTTGAAGTCTGTTTATTCTTGGTTTTCAACCGATCTGCGTTCTGCGGTATTCGTCATGTTTGCTCATTTCCCATCTACAACACGAACCGATCATTTCTTTAAGTGCTGTTTGCGCAATATGGTGTTGAGGGACGAACCTTTGTTTCGCCATCGTATTGGAAATACTCAAAAATGACTACCAAGGTGTATTGTCGACATCGCTCATAGCACCGTGCAAGCATGGTTTGAGGTTGACACTCTCTAGAGGTTCTCCAACATTACGTTTAAGAACCTGTGTAAAACTGAGATTGGTTGTACCTGCCTGTGTACTTCTTTATATGATCTACCATCTCAACATCTCCTACATCACCTTTGCTATATTTTGAGCTTTTGATGTCTCCTTCTGAAAAGAGGACAACACCCTATCATCTGATCCATAGTCACAGTATTTACCACAAGGGAGTTGTCTGCATAGATTACTGCGCAAACTGCAGGATGGTCAACTCAAGTCCTTGACAAAGCCTTAATGCTTTAACGCTAATTACGTAAGCATCTTGCAGAATGCTATTGAATGTTCAACGTTTCGGGAAAGCCCTAACTCTTCTTTCCCAGGAGGGCAAAGTACTTCCCCTTCTCACGCCCATTGAAGATGAAACAGAAATGAGGGGTTGTATATGATGTGATGTCTGGCGTTAGATTGTGATGGTCGCCCGCCTTCAAGACCTGCTCCCACGTACGCTGAAGCTCGGTGCTTCCTGCCATCCGAACCTGCGGAGTCTGGGCACTATCGTCTGGACAACGGGTTTGAGATGGCTCAGGGATTTGAGCGCATACCTGGATCTCATAAATTCAAGTTTTGAGTAATGCTTCTCGGCTTTGCTGTCTAGGGTCTAGGGCTGCAGGGTCCCAATATTTGTCCCGTGTTCTGCATGATAGGGGTTGGACACACATGAGAGGGGGGTTATTCCCAGGATGTATGCGGATAAATTCCTGGGTGCATGAGGGGCCATTTGAGAATACATATCAGCAAAGTTAAGACCTCAAGAAACACCGATTTTGAATGTTCATGGAGCTTTGACGTGGACCGGTGAAATGAGGCCCAAGCCGCAAACCTATAATTTTGGTATGCCTCCTCAAGCGCTGTCGTCTCCAGCCCTCGCCTCCCACTATCATTTAGCCGTGACTGTGCCCCACCCCCTAGCACCCAAACCATAACAACCTGTACCTCAACCTCAACTCTACAGAAAGACCCAATACATGACTCCTAGGATGAAAGTCCACACTATGGAACCACGCAAAAGCCCATAGAAAATAGCATACTCAACCCCATAGCATGCCCCACCCGATGGAACACCCGATAGTGGAAACCCGAAACCCCTAACAGTAGAAAATGGAATTGGTCTGTTCTAATATCTTATCTATACATAGTAGGAATGAGGTTCAGAGATAAGGTCATAAAACAAAAGCACCCCCTGTCCGATGCACTACAACCACCCCAACCACGGTCTCTTCGCGGAAAGGGCAAAGAAGGGTTTTAGGGTTTAGTCTTAGAGTGCGCCAGTGATTGAGCCTGACAGTGAAATTTGCAGAGCACATTGAGCATTTGGTGGTTGTCTGAGCCGGCATTTTGCGAAGCACTTGCGATAGTGATAAGCCCTTCCTCCAGACCTGAGCCATGCGGTGGTTCATTGGTCGCCCCGGAGGCACCCTGAAGTGCATCTTTAGCACGAATGAGGTGCTGCGTTTTAAGGTGCTCGAGAACACTGCGCCTGATGATGTCCCGACTGTTATGAGGCAAGCATTGACCAGCTGCAGGCCATGACGCCCCAGTTGTGCATCAGGATGAGTTTTGGGGGGGGCGTGCTGACAAACGCCGCATTTGCCGGCACATCCACAACACTTGATGTCAAATCCGAGGCAGTGGCATTGTGGCATGGAAATCCCCGAGCTGATGGTTGCCAACGTCCGCACGGGCAAAGAAAAACTCCTCATAATCCAGGGGGGGCAGAACGGGGACACTTAATACCCTGTGCTGATTCACCATGCTGTGGTCAAACCTTTGCAACATGGTGCCTGTTGAGCTCACCCGTTCCATGGCCGACACGCTCACTCTCCCCGAGGTCTGCAACTTGGTCAATCACTTCGGAGGCGATGGTGGTGCAAAACAAAGCGGGCATTGGTGGATGCCTTGCTCGGAAGTTTCCCACATCCCACCATCTACAACAAGCCCTTGGATGCCGATGACAGCGAGGAGAGCCACAGCGAGCCTGCTACTTGGGTGACAGTCTTCGGTGATGACCGAGTCGTTCGATAGACGACAGTGACACCATCTTGAACTTGAAGCAGAAGATTGACGTCCTCAAGGGCCTTGACACCGCGAAGCTCCACCTCAGAGGGCATCGGCAACGAGCTTCCTGACACCAACCTTGCATGTGAGACGAACATCCAGGAGGGCTTGCAGGTGCATCATATGATTGACGAGGGCGAGCCGGAGGGTCACCTCCGCAACTTCTGTGAGTTGGACGAGAACGGGGACCACCTCTTCAGCGCCGACTTCTTGAAGCCGTGGGACGATGACGAGGCCGACCCTGCTCAACATGAAGGTGAACGGCTGTCCCCGACTACACCACGGTGCAGAGTTTCAAAGACCTAGTCAGTGACAAAATCAACCTAAAGACTTGTAAGTTCGTCATCAACTCGCACTGCTTCTACCTGACATGTGGAGGCCAAAGCATGGAGACCAGGACAGCGTCCCTCAAGGAATACACGGATGGTGACAGTCGCGATTTGGAGGTGGTGCTCGTGTTGAGTCTGAAGGAAGGGGCGCCCAAGGTGATGAAGCACTACCTGAAGATGCTGACCAGTTCAACGCCACCAGAGGGTGACATGGGCCTTTTTCCAAAAGGCGCATGGGATTTGCGAGATGATTCACACGGTTACGACCATCAATTTTGATGAGGCGCTGATGTCCATGAACACGAGTATCGCCGAGTTGAAGGAGTTCCTGAACACACCCAAGAGGGCAACCCATGGGAAAACAATCTTTTTCATCCCCGAACATATGACATATCACAACATCAGCTCCTCGTAGTGCACGAGAAATTTCGTGACATGGTGAAGGAGAAGGTGAGCAACGTGCTGGCTGCGAAACGTGACCGTGAGCAGAGTGCGCAGACATTCAGAATGTCTGATTGAGCCGTGTGAGAAACTCATATGCTCTATGCGATAAACTCACATGCCCTATGCGAGAAACTCACTTGCCCAATGTGAGGCTTCCACATCGGAAGCAGACTTTACAACTTCTGCTGTCGCTTGCGCAGACACCCAGCAGATCTCTGCATGATTGAAAAACCGATGCACTCGAAGTATGCTCCGCTCTGCTTTTCCTACCCCTTCCTCACTGCCTCCCACTTCCCACGCCTGAAGGACTACACCGACGACGAGACCTCGTGCTCTACAATGCTATCGCGAACCTGCCGACCGACCTCTACGTCCACAAGTGCCCTGGCTAATATAGGCAAATGCTATACGAAAAACAAGCGAAACAACAACAAAACATCGAAAACGAACAAACCAACTAAACACGAACATATAAAAACCACGTTGCTAAACTCAAGGGTTTAGCATGGCTACAGGCATAACATTATATTGTGACGTGTTTAACGGTTGAAACTGCAAATACTGCCTATCATTACCTTCAAATGTATAATATTGTTGACCTAATTTGTTTTCAATATCTTCTACTATATAAATATGTTGGCTGTAATTTCCTACTCTTCCTTTGTCATTTGGTTTTCGCTTCCTAAATATTTTGACTTCGCCGCCTACATCTAAATCAGAATACACAGTTCTTCTTTCAGAACATGGTTAAATCCAGTTTTACTTGGAAATGATTGCTTGGTTTTCGGGCACCCTTGGGTGTACATCCCGTGACCGAACGCTTCATGTCATACGTTAATAGTATTTCTAACATGTAATATGGACATTGGATGTTATGTTTTTCTTTCTTTTCATCGGCTTCGGCACGCTTGTATAGCATGTCTTTAGAGCGGATGGCTCTTTCACTAAAATTTGGGTCCGCCCTTGTTCTGTCATGTTCTATGTTCTCATCCTTCAACTACTTGTGTATCGCCTCCTTGTTTAAATACTCCTTCATCATCTGCATAAAGTATTGACGGCTTCTTACCAATTTTGCTTCAACACTCAATCATTCCACATGCTACGTCTCCTTCCTGTTTGCTTTTTAGCGTCACTGCACGCATAAACGTCTCAAATACATCAATCATCAACACCCCTACCTTAAACTTATGTTCTTTCAAATCGTTTATGGAGAAACGAATCCATCTGATATTCAAAAGCAGGATGAGGAGAGACAAAACTGTTTTGTCCTGTCAGCTTTCTTTTTGTTCAACATTCGCTCTAAAAAACTGGTTGATATCACCCACTGTTATAGTTTTGTCCTTCTCCGGTGCTTCCGCTAGTGTTCTGGATTTACTCCTGAAACCGCCCTTATCAAAATACACGTGATTAATGATTTTCTGTTTCTCACTCATACAAGTAGGTAACAGGGACTAATGATTTAATATGGGTACTTAATCATCATGTTAAATAGGCATACTCACTTTGTATTCATTCATATCACATTTGGGCGTTCAACGCTTCTTTCTACTAGGTTTTTTATCAGTAGTGATTTCTGTACTTTGCGTAGGGGTCAAACCTTCTTCGCTCAAATCGTTACCTACTATGTATTCCTCAAGTTTCTTCTTTTGGTTGTGCCTTAAATTTGCTTCGCGGTTCTTTTGCATAAGCTGTTCGCCTTCTTTCCCTCTATTATAGTAAAGCTGTTGATACAATGCCAGTTGTTGCTTCATCTCGTTCATTGTCATATCCTTGGGACTTTCGAAGCTATTGATATTGATTTACAAAAATTGTATTATTCATCTTGAGATATGTTTTCAAGAAATAGCAAAAATATTGTCAAATTGTATTTGAAAAGACATTTAATGTATAATGTTATTATATTATATATCAGCAAAAATATCAAGCGTAGCACGAGAGCACCACAAACAACCCACAACCACTACAAAAATCGCTTAACACAACCGGTTAGAACTAAAATACAAAATCTAATCAGTTTCTATGACAGCGTAAAAATTCACAATTCACCACCGCAGATAATTTAACCATACAGTGTATAACCGCAAAAACTGACAAAGAAGAGACAGAGGCAAACAAGGCCTACGACAAAATCCACGACAAGGAACCATTAGGGGAACGCATGCAGAAGGCAAAGAAAGAAAACACAAGCAGACCAAAAACGGGTACACGATTTGCTCAACAGATATAACGTTTTATAAGCTGAAGTTGGACAAAGACAGTGCTATTAAAACCGCCGTCAAGGATGCAAAAAGCAAGCCTTTAATTCACCTTTGGAAAGAACCTAAA
Source organism: Symbiodinium pilosum (assembly GCA_905231905.1). Classification (NCBI taxonomy): domain Eukaryota; class Dinophyceae; order Suessiales; family Symbiodiniaceae; genus Symbiodinium; species Symbiodinium pilosum. The sequence continues at coordinate 64,925 of CAJNIZ010002670.1, forward strand.
AGTGCAAATGCAACATCCACTAGATACATAGTAGAAGCAGTGGGTAAGAGAATATGGAAATACAAGACAGACACTATAATTATCTTCAAAAAGCTTACGGATACTTTGAACACAGACGCAGTTTTAGAAGATGATTTGTTTCATACAGAGCAGTATATCGAATGCATTGAAAATCAAAGTTTAGAGCGGGTAGATGGCGACAAGAGAAACTGACAAATACCGCATACTACCGCTAATGTACATATGTTTAACATGTAAATTCAAACACTTTTGGACCCCGAGTTTGTAACCTTTAAGGGAGCAAAAAGCGTAAAGCACTACAAAGAAAATAAGTGTTGGCTCAACACCATAACGGACTGGTATAAGGATACGCGAATGGGAGAGAAGCGAAGGGAGAAGAACACAAATTAACAAAATAAATATGTTGAAAATGATAAATAAAACCGAAGATGGTTTCAAAACGAACAGAGTACAGGATATGGTGCCGGTGTTTAAACACTAGCACTCAAGGATATTCAACTCCTTCATAAAGCCTATTTCAAATACTTGCCCACTAAATACAACCACCAAATCCCAACCCTTTATGCCCTAGTTGAAAACAATCACAGCTACGTGCAAACGACAACCTACAAATGCTACGGCAGATGGCGGCACTCCGTGAAAAGCAGGATGTATCGGTTAAGGCATCCCCAGATTACCTCATAAACGACAATGACGAACCCACTAAATAGAAAATGATACAGTCCTTAACTGACATTAAGAAATTCAGAGACAAAGACGATTATACATCAATTTACGATGGAAGTGATTTAGCCCATTTGTTTTAGGAAAGCGAGATGGCAAGCTATGAGCCACGAGTGCTGTTTAGCGTGTGTGTCGTATCCAATTGGCACGTTAGACTTTACGTTAAGAAGCAGAGCACAAGATGCAGAATTAAGTAAGACCCACAATTTAGTGACGGGCTCCATTAATGGAACTATAACAGAAACAACAGAACAGATGTATAACAATATGTCTAGAGCGACGTCTGATTTCAACAAGGCATTAGTTCATCCCTTACATAAATCCCATTACAACGGCCGGACAATCCCGCCAGTGGGAGAAATAAATAGATAAATACTACAAGGTGTTTAGAGCAAAAACCGAGAAATACGACAAATACGGATTTATGCCCGAAACAGCCACCGAAACTAGATGTAAGAGAAGCTTTCACCCACGCATACACCCAAATTACCGAAACCCTCGTCTTCAATCAGTCTGACACCTGCAAGCAGTTTAATTACAAAGCCCTCGATTGCAGCAAGTTTCACGAATTCACTTTGCTTTTAGTGATGCCGATAGAACACGCGTTGTTTTTCAACAAGGCGCGCTGTTTAGTATATGGTAAGTAAGCTTTTAAAGCACTACGCCGACGAATGGGAAATCCTGTACTACAAAAAGCCTGCTAGAGTGTATAAAGTGAATTACACAAGACTTATTGAACAGACACGGGCAACCGAAAAATCAGACCGCTTTCCAGAAGATGCTAGAATCAAAGCTTATAGCAGATGTAACTTTTGGATTATTGGACAAGGCAAAGAACAAAACTTCCAAGTCTTCGGGAAGCATTGTATCATCAACAACAGCAAGTAGCAATTCACTGACGCAATTCTTCTATCATCTACGTAAGGCACTAAACCTTCCTCTGCTTCATCAACATAATTTATCTATCGTGATCGCCAGTTTATTTTCGCTTTTGCATTGGAACGCAGTCAGGATAGTAGTTACACTGGAATCTCAACTCGCGCAGGTCAGCAGGCACTGATAAGGGTTAAACCAGCAGGAGCAACAATACCTTCCAATGAAATGCCGGATCAGATGTTAATCGCGCTTTTCAGTGAGAGCATCCTTGAGATTCAAGACCTTGTTTTGCGCGTATTTGATTAACCTAGTTTGAAACATTATAAACAATTAGAAAGACATGACATTTGATAGCATGTTATGGCAGAAAGCCGTATAAAACAAAATAACAACGGTAGAATTTATTGTATTAGAAACGATATCAATGACGATATTTATGTCGGCTCTGCAACACAATCATTGCCTAAAAGGATGGCAGAGCATCGGCCAAGAGTAAAGAACAGCATAAGCACCCATTATTTGATTTATCAGAAGATCCAGAAATAGGTGTGGAAAACTTTTGCATTGAACTTGCTGAAGTATTCACCTGTGATAATTCAGCATCATGAAGAAAGAAAGAAAGAAGGCGAATACATAAGACACAGGGGAACATGAAACAGGATAATATCGGGCAGAACAGACAAATAATATCAACTTGACAACGCAGATAAAATTCAAGAAAACAAAAACAATTTCATTTGGAAAAATTAACACTAAATGTAAGAATGGTATGAGGAAAACCGAGAAGAAGTATTACAAATGCATTCACATAAACTACGACATTTAGATGATGCTGTTCGTAACAAAATTCTAGAGACAGGTGAAAATACAGACCAAGAGGAGAACAAGGTCCATGTGGTGGTTTCTACACAAGAGAAAACAAAGCAGTTAACATAAAAACTCAACGCCATCAAGCATATCTAAAACATCAAGAAGAAAATTAGCATTGTTAGCTTAATTATCTAAATGGCGTGAATAATGACTCTGACATTAAATAACAAATAATTAACAGCAAACGAGATTATTGCAAATGGAACATATCTTTCAGCTTCATTTGCTTGCTACAATAAACCATGATAATTCAAATTCGAGCGGAGTGTCACAAACAGACCTTGACAGTGAGGTCGCCACTTTACCACCAGACAACATATCATATAACAATAGATTAACATGACACATATCATTAATAGATACCAACACAACGGACATATCAACTCATACAGGTGACATAGCATTGTTAAACAATTAAAATATGGCAAATACAAAGTTTCACCGATTCATGGCATAAATACAAATTTAACTAACAATTACCAAGCAAATAGGCAATTAGCAACAAATTTTGATAATCAAACAGAAGCTGCTACAACATTAGGTAATTACTATACTTCAGCGGTCATTGATAATGGATTTTATTCGCACCAGTTATAAATAACAACATTTATACAAAAACAGAAGCAGATGCATTAGTAGGTGCAAGGGGTGGATACACAGATACACCGATTGATAGTTTCTTGTCATTAATAAAGATAGAACAGCAATTACAGGTAATATTAGTCTCTTTCCAGTTATTGATTGCAGCAGGCCTACAGAAATTCATCAAGATAGTTCAACAGTTAATATACAGACCGACGACGCCTTCATATTTAGTAATCAATCGGGAGACGCAGACAAAGATGCTACAAATTATGTAACACTAAGAGGCAATAGAACAAATTCCGATGCTACAAAATGGTTACAGTATAGCAGAGTTGGAATTAAACAATAATGGTCAATGTCATTTTAACGATCTGAGAAGTAACACTAACTTTTCTGTTGTGCCGATATGACTGTTTCCCTCTAGGTTTTGATTCGCTTTTACCGTCAGGGAATACTACATATACATTCAGGGCAAGAGATGTTCAGGGAAGATGGAGTTTACAAACAGAACATTGTCTTGTGGATGCTTAAACAATGAAAATTTAGATAGACTTATCGAAATACAAAGTCTAGGACAGGTTCAGGTAAGAATAGGCACAGCATCAACAGCGAAAGTAGGAATAGGAACAACACCAAACGCAAGTTACTAACGGTAGGTGGAAGTTCTAATTTCAATATAGCACGGAAGGGAACGAGATTAGGTTTAATAGGTGATGTATACCCAAAAGGAACAGGAAGCGATATTTATAGACCATCGGCAACTACTGATTACACGTTAAATGTTTGAGACAATGTAGCAACATTTGTCTTCAGAAATGGCAAGTTTGGTGCAACGAACGGACAAGTGATTTTACAAAATGAAGGAGACTGCGAATTACTTGTACGAACAGAAGCAACAGCAAGTGTAGGAACAGGAAAAGCACCAAACGCCAGTTACCTTTTTAAATGTTGGCGGGTGTAGTAATTCCAATGAAGTGAGAGTAGCGACTGATTTAGAAATTTTGGGGAACAGCCATTGAATACTAACGCCACAGTGCTTCAAAGAGCAGATGCTTTGAATTCATGAAAATGTTATTTCAACAGCACACATGAAAAGTAGTCTTCAAAGCGATAGAACAACTGACCCTACAACTGGGACTATATTCTTCAATTAGACGACACTACCGGAATTGCAGTTAATAGAGCAGCAGTAAATAATCAAACATTTAACAGCATACGGCGTAGGAAAAATTACATCAGAAGCAACATTGAATGTATGGAGCGATTTGAACTTTCAACATTCGTCAGGAATAAGGAAACTGTAAACGGCAGTGTTTATGATTTAGATATTAGAAACGGTGATACAGATAGGTCAGTTAATATGATTGTAGGGACGATAGGAAGCACACCCGCAATATCTATTAGTGACGAATGAGTCAATTCATTAGACAATTCAGATATAACACACGCTGATGCATCAGGCGGTCAAAGGGTGGAATTTGACGTGAACGATAGTGACCGCATTATTTTTCATTATATTAATGGGTCTAATAAGGTGAGTTTTCAAGCACAGGTTTACACATTAGCGGAGCAGTAAGTGAATCAGCGGATAAGAGTTATCGAATATTTACGAATGGATCATGGAAAGACAACGCCACTGCTTTGGTCTGCTTATCTGCTTTAAATGATACAAATGAGTTGAAAAAAGAAGTAAAGAACTTAAAGGGAAAAGGCAAAGGCGAAGGTATATAGATGGTGGCGGGCGCATAGGTCGCCCTGTGTTTCTCAGGTTTTAAAGCCTTCTGAAAGTTTTTTTCAGGTGTTGTTCAGCTGGAGGGTGGGGGGGATGGGGGAGGAAAAGAACGTCTTTCATATTGCGTCCACGCCCAAAACACTGGTGTTTACAGCCTTTTCACCTCTTTGTACAACACACTGCGCAAAACATGTGGAACAAGAGACGTTGTCACAAGCGTCCATGCCTCTGGCGACCATGCCCAAAACATTTGTACAACATACTGTGAAAGGATGTGGAGCAAAGAAAGCTGTCACAAGCGTCCATGCCTTTGGCGACCATGCCCAAAAACACTGGTGTTGATAGCGTTTTTGTTTCTCTACAGGCTGCGGGTTGCAGACTCCGTGTTAACACACTCAGTGCCAGATACCCAAACAGCACGTAACAAAGAGTGAAATCTTCTCCTTAATGCAATAGTTTCCTGGATGTCCAACTACCATGCTTATCCTCGAAATCGCACTAAAACCTAGACTGCGTGCCACTTTGACGTATAGAAAGCAACAGGGCGACCTATGCGCCTGCACCCGAATAGATATGTATATTTATACACATATATGACTGATTTCAGTACAGAGTATACTTCTCGCATGGAAGTAACCAAACAAAAAAGTAAAGAAATATCCGAAACAGATATACTTTTTAAAGCGGTGACAGATTAGTTACATAGCTTAGAGGAAGAAGAAAAAAGGCAGAAGCATTGAAAAAGAAGCGAAGATGCCCCTGTTTTAGTTTTATACATTTACACTGTTGTAATCCTAGTTTGTTTTGATTAACAATACTATGACTTATAACATTGTTAACCAAAGCTAATTAAGCATTAACTCGTTTATGAAACATATCATTTACATCGCCTGTCATCATGTTAACGAATAGAAAACTGTATGGTTCTTCCGCAGCTAAAACATTCACTTCTAACATCAGCTTCTTTGCATCCGCTAGAACTTTAGCGTCTGCCACGGACAACTTGTTAATCAATACGGCGCACAATTACTCCACCTTCGTTTCAATCTGTTTGTAATTTCTCAACCTCTAGAAAAACAACTGACAGCTATTATCCCGAATGACGGGACTCAAGGCATTGAATTTCTGCTTTGCTGAAATGATGTTAACTGCATTGTGTCTGCCTCGAATATACAACTGATTTGATAATGAACTGTAGAAATGCCTTGCTGTCTGCGAAATCATCAGCAATCATGAAGATTGAAAATAACTTCTTGTGGACGTTTTTCTTCTGATACTCTATTACCTTATGCTGTTGTCTTATCACCTTGTCTAATTCTTCTCGGATGTATTGGTCAAAGCAGCACTTTTCCTTTTCTCAATCAACCTTCGACTCCTCCACTGGAGTCCAATTCCTATCAACTGAAATTGAAGCATACAATCATAAACACGCTCAAAAACATTTCTATAGATAACTAATATCATGGACTGAAGTAGAATTCCTTTTCCTGAACGGCTAGGGCTGGTTACGATTTGTGAAAACGGCAATCTGAATGCTACATCATATTTAGATTGCTTGAATTCATATTCCTTTATATTTACTGGTTTAAGTATAGGTATAATTACTATCAGTAATGCCTAGAAATTTTATGTCGCTAATAATATATGTAGAATCATAAAATTACATATGCTGATTATATTGCATTAATCAGCGAAATTGAAAACCTTGAGGAAATAACAATGCCAAATGAATATCGTAGGTGTTGTTACAACCTACTTGAGCTAATGAAAGCAATTATTCAATATTCTAGAATAAAATCTAAGGCATCAAGAAAGCGCACCTTTCATATCGGTAAAGGCAGTGTCAGTTGTAATTTATGTCATTGTGGTAGAAACGTATTTCATAAGGAAACGAAGCAACAACCGATAAGGAAGGCAATATAATAGTAAATCAGATCGAGGAACGGAGCAGTTGGCGTTTAGGAACGGGTTGTGGTGCGACCCCCCACGACCAGAGCATTCTGAAAACAAACGCAGACGACAAGAAAGATATTGATACTGTTAATATGGGCTAGGGAAAAGTGGGAACAGGTCGCTCAATTACACCAAAAGAGGCAGAAGAAAGAATAACTAAGTTAGAACACGAATTGAAAGAGTTCAAGAACAATAGTACATTTCACACAGTACTTTGGTTTGATATATACACATTAGTATATGGATTGTTTATGCCCTAAAAGACAAAATCAAAAGGATACGAAGATTGGATGATTGAGAGCAACATGATACAATGTATAGTGCTAGATTAAGTGCCATTATAGATGAACTAGAGGATCTATCCTCATGAAGAATACAAGAAGCGATTTAGATTGTTGTTTAATTTTTTACTACTTAGACGAATTAGTCATTGACTTCAAGTGCCCCCAGATGCCAGTGCACCGTGTGCTTTCCATAAGCGCATCGACAGTGTGGGGTAATGGTTAAGTAGCTCGGAAATGTTGCCCCGCACTTTATTTCATTTGCTCTGCTTGAAGGAACACCAGGCATGATGTTCTAATCACTACTGAACTCAAGTATTAGAATATATCAGAATGTTTGTTTTATCAGTCCAACCCTGTCTGAAGACTACACATTTTATTATAGCAAGATGGAGAAACGAGTATGCTAATCGTGTTGTGCAACAAAAAATATTGAAGAGCTTGACGGATTGAAGACTTGTAATAGATGCCGTGAAGCGAAAAGAAAATGCTACAAGAAAAACCAAAGAATATAACAAAGCACAATGAGAGGAGAGGGTCAAGGAGAGCCAACTATGCGAAGAGTGCGGACATCAAATAAACACGAAAACTGGGATGCGCACTGTCATTTCGCATCGCGTCCGAGTTCAGAACTATTTTTTGATGAAGACGTACTTCAGGAAATCAAGTAGTTTAAGGAAAGAAGGCAAACTAAACGACAAATTACAAGCAGA
>CAJNIZ010002670.1:75416-111303 GCA_905231905.1 Symbiodinium pilosum
TCCTTCATTCCCTGCTAACCAGATACATTGTTGATGTCAGTGAAGCATCTCTGAAAGCAACATGCCTAGAGCCCTGCAGAGATTGAGGGACGTTCGAAGCTGACAGCTACTCGGCTACTCTCTGCGTCTCAAAATAACTAAGTTGAACCAAGCAAAAAAAAAAAACANNAAAAAAAAAAAAAAAAGGCAAGCAGCTTGGCCAGGGCCCGGCCGAATTCTTTCATGTTTGGCCGGCCGCCCATTGAAAGCTTCTGCATGATGATGTAGGAGCCTCCTTCTCGGTTTGGAAGTATCGGTCTTTAGCATGGCTTCCAGTCTTGGGACTCAACTCATCCACTCTAACTAGAGACGACTGAGCCTTTGACGACTCGAATCACGAACATTTCACTACTAGCTGCAGAAACACAATTTGCCTGAGGATTACACAATCAATTGAATGTGCAGGATTCGCAGGTATCCCGGCATCTGTAAACGCACAGTCGGGCACCCCGTCGTGGGCATGACACCAGCAAAACGCGTCTGTATTGCTTTGAGCAGTATCTGGGCCCGGAAACGAAGCATAGCCCTATCTCTCGAAAAAAAGTACACGGGTTGCAGTTTGAGGGCGGTACATGGCATACTGGTTCCCAGGACGGCAGGCAGCAGCGATGCTGTGGGAGGTTGTGGGGTGGGTGGTGAGGGCTGAGGGGTGCGTGGTGATATGTGGTGATGGGTGGGTGTTGGGTCCTGGTGCCGCGGCTTGTGTAGGTGCTGGGTGGCGGTGGGTGGCGGCATAGCGAGGGCGGCAGCGGCAGTGGCAGTGGCAGTGGCAATGGCAGTGGCCAACACACTACAAGATGACGAGAGAATGAAGACGATTAAACATGAGCAAAATGAAGATAGGAACCGTCTCAGCGATGAAACACCGCCACATCTTCGAAGTGCCGCCCGCAATGCTAGACCCCAAAGCTTGACGCGGAGATGAGGTAAACTAAGAAAAAGAGCATAGCTGCATTGCCTGACTTCCTTGAGTGAGGCGATGACACGATCATATTGTTGAAGCGATTTGCAGGTGTTCCTTCAGTATGTCGGTATGTTTTGTTTGGGGGCGCCGTGCAGGTTTTCATGTAGTCATGGACAGGCCTACTGAGACGCTCGTCTGCCCTAGCGCATCTTGACTCTAACACAGAACCTGGCAAGTCGCCTCCCAAAACTACCAAACTTGAGATGAACAACTCACGCTCCCCGGCGTCGAGAAAGCTACGTGTACCGCAGGGCCGAAAGGACCCTGCCTCAAGACCAGGCTGCCCGCCCAGACAAATTCTCCGTCGAGGCATTACACATAGACAGAGCCGAACACTGAAATGTCACTTACTAGCCCCTACACCCTGAACCCTGTATCCCAAAACCTTTTAGATGTCAATTTCTTTGCCTTTGCCATCGTCCCCATAGTTGATCACTTCAGGCACGCAAACGCCGCCTGGCTCTGTTTGCAGACCACAGCAGATAGCTTTTCTTAGACAGCAGCCATGCAAGGACCTGCGCGATGGGCCTGACGGGGTGGAGCTTACTTTGTTGCGACACCATCTCAAAACGGCTCATGACTACCTCAATCTTGGCATCAAGCTGTCAAGGCCTTTGGCCTTTGGCGGATCGGTGATTGAAACATTGCAAAAACATGAAGAACGAATCAGTGGCCTGCTGCGCGCAAGGCCTCCAGTCCCAAGGCCTCACCTGCGTTCAAAGAAAGGCTGCTTGAGGATGTTAAGGAAATGACTTTAACATCTTTGAGTCCTTTGATCCTGAACCTACAGTAACTTGCGGTGTATATAATCACCAAGATCGTTTGAGGTCTATCTGGGGTACCCTATACCACTGTTGTACCAGGAAACTGAGACCATAACATGGATAAGTATCTTTCTTACTTAGGCCGCTATGTTAGCCCACGGCGGTCAGAGACTGGCAAGATCCCCAATCCCACGCTGAACCGAATGAAGTCCTGACAATCTTCTCTGGCCGATCCTTTGAACATCTTCTCCGCTGGACGGTTGGATGTCTTCACGAAGAAGTCGCCCTGCAGCCATACCCAAACTGCCTCCTAAAGCCACGTAGTAGTGTTGATGCTCAAAAATCCTGCATGACCTTAGCATGTCCGGCAATGTCCAGTCTCTCCTCTTGTGCTTGTGCCTCCACAAAATCCACGAGCCTGATGCTGCAAGGGCTCAAGTAAGCGGAATTAGAGCCGCGGAGTGCAAGATTTCAAGCCATGAGAACAGGAATTGTGGAGCCTTGGGTTTGCAACTATATTGCCTGGAACCCCATGGAGTGAAACTGCTCAGACATACACGATTTTCAACATAGCCTAATGAATGTGATGGCGCCTTGTCCGTCTCCAAGGTCTGGAAGGAAGCCCAGCTGCTGCCTTGATGTTGGGGGGCATATTGTTCGTGTTCCGTAGAGAGCGGACTTGAACTGAAAGATCTCGAGGTCACAAGGCTCTTGGGTTTTGCATACTCAGTGTTGGATTGTTTTGGATCTACGATGTTCAAGCTTAAGGAGTTCTGCGCGCTCTTGCTGGTAGGGCGGCAAGGACATGCATTTCCGACCTGCCTTCCGAGGTGCCTGAATCTGAGTTGTCTTCTCAACCCTTGAAGCTTGAAGATGCCAGAACCACAGAATTGGATTCTGTACCACAAGATGCCTCCTCGACCTTGCTTTGATCTGATCTCATAGCCATTGGCTTCCATCCACTCTGCCTGAGCTTGCTGAAGGTCATTCGAGTAGGACAATTCAAAGAGCCGTCGGGGAGCCATAGCACTTGAAATAACGGCTTTTCAAAAAATGATGCTGAGAAGCGGTGGCCGATGGCATCTCAGCAAACCCGTTGCTAAGCAAAAGATTGCCACTATCATGTTGCAAAAGGGGCAGGAGGCTTGGCAGCTCTTTATGTTGGAGGAAACTGCAACCTGAAGTTGATGACTTGCTTGCAGATATCCAGCTGAGCAAAGCTGACATGAGCTAGAAGCAGCACGGCTGTTCCGTTTAAGGGACCTCAGGTTTCAATTTTATGTCCATGTTCATGTCCGTTGGGCTCTTCCATCATTGGGGTAATATCCCCATATAAGCTTCAGAAGCCATACTGCTCAGGTATGGCTTCGACTGTCTTGCTTCAAGAGTACTGTTGGCAAACATTGCGGCATCCAGGATCCAAACAACTGTTCTAGCATGGATTTGGGGCCCTCTAAAAATTGAATGTTGATGGCACTATAGGGACTACCTAACATAACCCTATAAGCCCACATAGAAGCCCGTGCCCTGCAGGTCTGATCCAGCGGCTGCAGCATTGCTGAAGCGCCGCATCACGCCGTCTGGTGCGCGGCCGGAGGCTTCCAGACCAGTGAAGCAGGGCCTGCGTCAGGAAAGCTTTGAAGGGTTTAAGATGGGCACAGGGCCTCTGAGTTTATGGGCTTTCGGTCTTAAACTATGCCGCATGCATGGCAGTACGAAGTTTGGTGTGGCGGTCCACACAGACTGGCTCATGGGAACGTCACAGACTCGACTAGGTGTTAACAAATCTCAGCTGGATCTTGCAAGCTACTTCTGGTCTTACCTTGAGAAATCTGCGCTCTGTGCCGGCTCAAATGTAATGGATCTGTGTGATAGCAACCTGAGGCATGTGGTTTGCCAGTAGTGTTTGGAAGACACAGGCTTGTTCTGAAGTTCCTTGGAACCTTCCCAAATCCGGTCCACTAGTTAGCGTGCCTGTGCAAGCTGCTCACCACCAGCAGCAACACGCAAAAGGAAGCGCTCCGGGATCTCATGGTTGCCCTAAGAGAATGTGCTGACAGTGACCCCCCAAGGCCGGGCTCAGCATGCCTATCTGAAGATCCAGGCCTAGCTGTCTCTGTTGCAAGTGCAACGGGATGCACGATTCTGCTATCCAGCCCCTCAACTGCCTTCCTTGACCTTCCGAAATCTGGGCGCCATTCTACAACTTACGCTTTTGCATTCCAATATCGCCAGACCATTGAGCCTGCAGCTTGAGCCAGAAAGGCTGCATGGCCCTTCTTGCAGCCCATGTCACAGCCCAGACCCTCTACTGGGCTCTCACGACAAGATCTGGCCATGCATGCAAGATCAAAGCGTAGCTCTTCCGAAGCTGGTAAACGGCTGCAATCACTTCTGCAGGTCTGCTTATCAGACTTGTCCCGCAAGGGAGCGCTGTGCGTACACGGGCCTTGTAGTAACTTCATGCTGGGTTGCTTGGCTACTGGCTGAGCTGCACAGTACCATCTGAAAGTAGCTGGTTTGAACTGAACTCTGCTGCCAAGGTCAACCTGACACTCTGAAAAGACTGCATACGATGGAACAAACATCAAGACATCATCAGAAACTGTTCGTGCGCTGAAATTTGCGCTCTGGCTTGTTGAAGCACCGAACCATAACAGGGAACCCTACCACAAGAAGCAAGCCTTTTAATCGTCAATCACAGCGGGTCCTTGTCCAAGTTCACGCTGAAGGACACGGAATCCTTTTCGGAGCAAAAGTCGTTTGGTGAGGAGGGCACATGGCTGGCAGGGGCTTTTGAAGCCATACTTGGGGGCAAGGATTCAAGCCCACCTGAATCATGGAATGCTGTGCTACACCCCCCCCCGCCTTTAATCCCCCTCCCCCAAGGAAGGCCTAAGAAAGTACCAGTTGGTTCCTATTTGCTCATTTGTGGTGAGAGCAAGTACCATAATTGAACGCAAACCTTGCAGTTTGAGCTTCTGCCATGTAACTCCCACTTGACATGCAGGCAGAAAGCACCACCTGCAACCGTGAGCCAATTGCAAAAAGCCTCCAATTTTCAGATGATCATGTTAAGACGACCTTCCACTGACCTTCCAGACCTTAAAGCATTTGGACTCAGAAACACATTTTCGGATACCGAATACGCTTGTCTAGGAAGCAAGGAACGTCCTCGCCGTCTGCGAACGTGTAATGCCTTTGCGGGCATCTCGTTGTGAATGACTACTTGCTAGATGCATGCTTGACTCATATCAAGCTTGGCTTTGCACAAATGACGCATGCTTCCCGCAAATGCACCAATAAAAAACAGATCTGGATCACACGGAGTTGCACTTTTGGAAAGTATTCGTTTCTGCAAAGATGGGATGAATTCTTGTGGCTTGCTGTCCCAAGTCCTTGAAGAGGGATGGAGCAAGCAACTCCTGAAATCGAGGGAGATGTTCCTTCCTTTTGCAAAATGTGTTTGTCTTTGGAGTGGCGCTGTGTTTCTGCCTCAGTTCCGAACAAGATGGCCACTTGCTAAAGCCTTAGAAATATCAATTTTACCCTCCCAAAGTCCATTGTGAGCGGGAGAAGTATGTAGACACGTTTCCGTGAAGCAGCAATGTTTCATGCTGCATGCTAAGCTGCACACCACTTCTTCAACAAATTGAAGATGCATGCGGATACTGATTTCAAGCCCTGAACAGCAAACCATGTGCAGGCTGCTCTTGCTGAGGGGCTCGATGGTCTTTGCCAGCAGCCCAGAGCCATCCTTGTCGGTTGTACAGTTGAATCTCACAATGACACGGAATCAAAATACAGATCCCCAGATGACAGGTCTAAGCCTGTATTTCAATGACCCGATCCGTCTTGGCGTACCAAAAGAATCAGAAGAATATTGCATTTGACAGTTGAGCCAGGGCTAAGGCCCTTGGTCATAACTTTCGCTTTGGGATTCTGTTGGCGACGCTCTCATTCCTGGTAGCTTTCAGACCCCAAAACAAACCCACCACACTAGGATCCTTGTTATCGGACGCAAAAAGGGACCTCCATTCTTGAAACCCTGCAGCAACCCTACATGATCCCACTTTGCACCATTTTGAATCCCTGTGTAGTCCACATCTCACAACATCTTCCTAAATATTCTCTGATACTACTGTATATTTCTCTACAGATTCCTTTTTCTCTTCATCCAACCTCTGCAGCCACGGCCGGCATCTGGCTTCTGTCCATGGCCTGTGGCGCTGTTTTAACAAATTGCGCACTGGATCTGCGCACTGGAGCATTGATAGTTCCCGCAAGATGGGTCCCTTTAAAAGGTGATGTAAGTGGGGCAGTAAAAAAACCGTTGCCAAGCTTAGTATCCTTAACTTCGTTATCGGTACATTTCCTCTGACAGGAGTTTATTCTAGAACAGCCGTTATCGGTAATTTTCCTCCGGTTATCGGTAAACGCTTTTATGAAAGGGACAAAACTTAAGGGGCCCACCAATTCTAAACGAAGAGGCGCCGGGTTATTTTACCGCCCCGAGTGATATCTAGAGCTTTGGTGGTTTCCCAAAACAAGGGACCCCCAAAATGGCACACCCAATTTCTGCAAACCCCGCATTCCGACTTCTGAGTCATGCCTCAACGTTCATGAATAGCATGTGGACGAGCTGAAACACAACGTGTTCTCCAGTCACTGAACCAGCGTTAGGATTTCCAGTCATACATGTGGGATACAACCCATAGTCCCTGCATGGAACCCTGCGACCACAGAGCACTCTGCTCAAAAGACGCAAAGATCCAAAGCAGGACTCGAAGCATCGGCAAACCATGGCGGCCTGCAGGAGCTGCAGTCTTTGCAGCTCTTCTGGCGTTGGGCTGGGGGCCTTCGCCGAAGCAGTGGCCGTGAAGCCATAGCAAGTTTGGTCAGAATCATGACGGTCTAAGCACATACCATGTGGTGTGGGGCTACCACTTTCGACTGCTCCATACAAAGGGTTTGGATTGGAGATAGGTTGTACTCTATGCAATAATACGTGGAGTCGTTACCAATATCATCTTGAGGTCTATTTTAGGTTCTCTCTGCTATAGTCATGCAAGGAACCTAGGACTATAACATTGGTAAGTATTTCGGCTTCTGCAGATTAATCTGATCTCCGAACGCGCTATGTTCCACCGTTTACAGACCCAGACCCCAAAAAAGTCCAAAAATTAAATCCCCTAAAATAGTAAATAGGGAATCATATAGGGATTGGGTATAGGGGGCTACTCTGGTTCATATAGCGGATCTGATTGTTAGATCCCCCCACAATTCTGGGGGAAGCTCTTCCAAGTTTCCGACCTCAGGATACCCAGAGAACCTTACACAGGTATTGACGATAATGCCAGATCTTTTGGCTGAGGATGGCGGTCATCAAAACGTAGGAATTAACAGCCGGAGGTACAAAGGGCTGAACATCTCATGTCATCCAGTTGTTCAGTAGCCCACTTGATGTCACATAACCAGAGGCGTGGAGACGGGAAGACCCCCCAAAAAAATAGCATGGCAGCCCCCAACCTCAGAAACCAACCCCGGCACCCGGAACCCAATATCAGCTCAGACTTCTCCCAAAAGTTGTGGAATGTTCAGGACATCGGGACCTGCCTCCGCCGGCGCAGGCGCCTGGCGACTACAGGGACCAAGGGTTAGGGTAAGAGCTTGGCAACGTTGCCGGAAAGTGCTCCGTGCCGCGTGCCGCGGCTGGATCTGTTTAGCAGGGACACCATCGAATTGCGGAGCATAGCTTCAACATCAGGAATGCAATTCAACTAGATCGTCAGTTCTGCTGCATTGGCACTTTCAACATCTTTGGATTTTGGCATGCTGCGGCGTGGTCCGCGCAAGGGCTTCAGCATGTCACATTGCGGTCCGCTCAGCGCTTGCTGGCGTCGCGGTTTGGTTTGATACGGGCGCAAAGCTTTGCGAGTGTCACGGTATGGTTCTGTGGTCGGCTCAAGGTTTTGGCGCATAATGGCATGCCCCATTCAGTGTTGGGAGTGTCGCTCCACGGCTCATCTCCTTGGTTGCCGCTGTGCGTGCTATCTGGCTGGGCTGAAATGCAAATGACAGCTGCCCTTGCACATCTTGCACGTCGAATCGTGCAAGCACCTCAAGGACAACGATGCAAAAAGCTTAGTGGAAACGGACTGCCTGACTAATTACATGAAGGCAGGCGCCTTGACATCGGAGGCGGTTTCTGTCGAGGGCGGTGCATACCTTTATCAGCCAGTCTCTGAGGGATCACGGGCAAACCAGGGGATCCCTGGTCCGGCCTGATTAGGACAAGCTCAAGCGACTAAATCATTGGGCTACCTCAGAAGGCGCCGTTGGGACATTAGGGCTTCTTCATGAGGTGGGGGGGCATGGTAGTCCTAATTACTGAAAGCTTGAGGCCTGAAAATGCACAACGCTGTTGAGTACAACCCGAGCGGTGCTCCACTGAGATAGGTTTGGGGACCTCCCAAACAAATTCTAGTCGTATATGAGTTCTATAACGTGATATAGGCATAACCCCATTTCCAAAGAATCCCCAAGCCCAAGGCCTCTTAAGCCTAGTCGTATATGAGTTCTATAACGTGATATAGGCATAACCCCATTTCCAAAGAATCCCCAAGCCCAAGGCCTCTTAAGCGTAGGTGAGCCTGCCAGGCAGCGCTCTCTGCTTCGGAGTCAGGTCTGCTGGAGCTGGAGAATCACATGGAGAATGCACTGGAAACTTGTTAAGATGGTGGGTGAAGCTGAGTGTTTGAGTTCCAAGTTGCCAAAATCATGTCGCTTCTGGAAGGCAATGAGCGACGCTTGATGCAAGCACCGGAGCACTACCCAATCAACAACCGACCCTTTTTTGAGCACCCTGAACCTACGAAGCCCCAACACTGTCATGCCTCTGAAGCTCCCTAACCGCATCGTGCTTATGATTCATGAGGGCTCGAGTACACGAAAGTTCGATCCCAGATCGAATATCACATGATGCCACTGGAAAGCTATCGTCTCACAAGGCCCTCACGGTGTTGTCCGCTTCTCGATCAAAGCCGCAGCAGGGGCCGAGTCGGCTTGAGCCTGCTCCTCCACTTTTCATGACGACAGGATACGATTTCTCATGCTGCTAATTTGTGTTTTCTTCAGCACAGGGGCTGGCGTGATTAGTGCTGTGGCCTGATCTCCATATTGTGGTCACTGCGAGAATCCTCTTTCTAGCTGGATAGGATGTATATGGCAGTTCCATACATAGGGGGACCCCAATGTAGACCCCCAAAACAGTGCAATCCTTAATATAGGGACCCCTCAAAAATCTGGTCTCAAGAAGGGATCCCCATAAAATCCCTTTACATATTATATGCCCCTGCACTATAAGCTCTATACATCCGCTTTAAACCCCTTTGAGGTAGCCCTGTTTTTCGGAACCCCCCATATTGCAATTCGTCATAACGCTTGGCAGCATTTGCCAACAGCAGTTGTGAGGACTGAGGAGCTGACTACTTCCCGAACAGCTAGGATAGATTTGGGTACCCTCTCAAAATTCACCTGTCATGGGATTATGGTGCACAGTTGTTGGAGCTTTCTTCCTGGGAATACCCCACAACAGCCCCAGCAAAACCTCCACCAAATTAGGCTCAGAAGGGCTGGTGCGGATTGTCAACATGCTTGCTGGCTTGCTGCACTTGCTGAAGTCAGAGTTTTTACGCTTTTAGATTGAGGCTTTGAAAAGGCGGAGTCAGAGCCATTCCTGGCCAGTGAGCAGCCGGACAGAGCCCGCATCGAGCTCACATGAGGTGATGAGTGCATGCAGCTACATATTCTGTTATGAGGATCGTTCCAAGCAGGATTGGCCAAGCTGCTTCTAGAACGGAACCTTGAGCCGCAAGCGAAGTTCCTTCTGCAGCTGGACACTATCAAACATCTGCGTGCTCTCCTCTACTCACGAAACCGAAATCATGCATGTTCGTGCAGGTAGTGCGAAAGCAGACCCTTTGTCAACCTTCCACTACCTTTGATGGCGCGATATTGTTTAGGGACGTTGCTGCATGCCAGCGTCCTGGCGACGGCGAAATTCCGCTGGCTCCATAGGGCCTTTCTGGGCCTGTGAAGAAGGAAGGGCGCGACAGAGGCGAGGGAGGAGATGGGAAAGGGAGCATGCAAACTGTTATTCATCACCATGTAGGGCTAGTGCCTGCTGCTTCTCCACCTCTTTGGCCATTCCTTGAAGCAGCTCCTCTCGCGTCAGCCGGCCTCTTGAGGCGCAAGCACAGGACTGTACGATTTTCAGAGCTGAGGCCCAAAGCAGTCACTGTGCTTTCTGTGCTGATGTCGTGTGCGCGGTGGAGAGAAGTTCAGGGCCAGGACTTCTTCTGCACTTGCTCAGCTTGCACTTTTCAGGATTCATACCCAGCTGGTGCCGTTTTCTCAGGTGGCATTGTCTAGAAGTGGCGAAGAGAATGATTTTCAATTCTGTAGCTGGTCTCTGTAGCGCGCAACGTGCTTGTATGATTTTGAGCGCAAAGCTCCCAAAGTTCTACAACCATGCAGAACCTCCTGCAAACCTCCTCGAGGCTTCTGAGCTGAGCTCGTAAGTCTGATGAATACTTTTATTTATCTTAGATAATGTCTTAGATGATTATATATCATCAATATATATATATATATGTTACAGATAATTCTATTCATTGAGTCTGTATATAAAGTTATGCACAATTCAGTGAACGTGGTGAAGTTGGGCTGAACATGGGGCGAACCTGGATCCAAAGCAATCGGACGAAGTCTAGAGAAATAAGGGTAGGTTTCCTAGGTTTTGCCGCCGTCCAAGATGATTGCAATTCTAAACGAATATCTGTCAAATATGAGGAGTTATCCCTAAATCCCATATATTCCCCCAAAACCTTGTATAGTCCATAAATATCCCCTGTAAAGTCCCTCAATAATCTGTATGATCCGAATCCTATGCTAAGATTCCTGGAGAACCTACAGTAGAAACGCCCGGACACCTACAGGGCATTGGGAAGCGATAGGATTTCTCGAGAATCCTTGATCTAAAATCACGAAACTTCATCTGCAAACATGCAATTCCGAAGAAGTTGTTAAGATCAGAGTCTGAGCTTGGATCCTTGGGATGGCTCCGGCATTGGGTTGGTGCTTGCATGCAGCACCTGCGGCATCTTCGCTTTGGGGGTTAGGGTTGCAAGGCTGAGGTCTGGTGATTCGTGCATGTTTGGGCCTGAGAGTTCTGAGTCTGCCTAAGGGATGGACCTTACAACACATCTGCGGCCGCTGATTAACGAGATTTTGGGGATGCCTCCAGCGCAGCTTGAATTTTCGGCTAGGCTAGGAATTGGGGGGCCAGTAAGAACATTTTCAAACCTGCCCGTGTGAACCTCTAGATCCATGAACAAGGCTTGGCCAAGTACGGACATGATACGTGTCAGGTCGGGACACGAGAGGGGGAACTCGACTATCTGACTGCCTTTGGAAATGGATTTCATCTAACAGAAAAAACATGAAAAAACTGCATAATCCCCACATACTCCCAGTTTCTATTCATTTTTGAGTCTCTGCTACTAGAGGATAAGCTCGGGACCGTTACACAGGTCAGAGGGCACGGGGCCTGGCGACTCAAAGCAGGCGCAAGTTCGATTTTCAACATGTTTCATCTCGACATAACATGAATATGTATCAATCCACTACAGCTGATGCTTAAAGGGCCCACCAACGTATCCCAGAAACCAACAGAAGAGCTGATCATCTCGTATAGCAAAGCTACCAAAAATGCCATCGTCTCACGGCGGGATTGTCTGAAAGAGCTGGGTATGGCTTTGCCTGTGAAAACTCGGACTCTTGCATGTTGTGGCAGTCATTCACGACCAACTTCTGCTTTTCTGGTGCCGTACATGGCTGACTTGCCATCAAAATGTGGACGCCCTGGGTCGGCTCTAGAGGATCTCTGGCCTGCACGAACTCCATCTCCAGAAAAGGCCCAACGAGCTCCAGTTATCAGAATGAGAATGTTCTGAGATACCCCGTCAACTGACGGCGCATACGGGATGACCTATTCCTAGACGATGCATCCAACATCCCCAATCCACTGCACGCTGACGCTCGAATAGATCCTTGCAACCTGTGCCTCCCTGAAAATCACCACCAGCAACAGGTGAGCCCCAAGTCCCCTCCCGAGATCCTTGGCCGGCTGTGTGGAGGTGTAGCCGCCCAAGCCTAGACAACAACCGAAAGCCTTTCGATGGACTCGTTACGTGTTTCCCTCTCTCTTTCTCTCTCTCTCTCTCTCTCTCTCTCTCTCTCTCTCCTAATTCTTCGCAGTTTTGGCATCCTGCAACAAGGAATGGATTGACAAGTTAAGGAGCTAGCTGCTGGCTGTTGCCTTGATCCACAAAGCTCTTTTCTCCGTGGGTCTGTAGCCGCGACAATTTGGTTGTAATTGAGCCATTCTGACGAGGGTGCCTGCTTTCAGGGGTGTGTGCTAGGTTCTCCTGACGAAGCCAAATGGTATGAGCTTCTTTCGCAGAACCTATTCTTGCCGGGAACGAGCAAGGCAGGACCCCACCAAAAACAAAAAACGCCCGCAAGATCCGCTGATGCTCTCCCTTGACCGCTAGCAACAGCGGTTTCTTGTGGAGTAAGATGCGATAATATGCGATACCAGAGGCCATCGCCGTTAGAGCTGCGAAAGCAGCAAGCTGGACCAGCTGCTGTTCACGGTACTTGAAAGCGTAAGCTCTACTACATACCGAAAGCAACAAGTCGATTGTGCATGCATCCATGCTTGCAATGATTGCTTGACGGTACTCCCAGAGTCAACAGGATACAATTACGCCATCTCTTTGCAGTATGAGTTCCAAACTGTTCTGAACCACTCTTCTGCATGTTGACTCCAATCACCTCATGGACCTCTCTGACCGCTCCCCAGTCCGCCTGGAAACACTGCTGGCGTCTTGTGAGTCTGGAACTCCTCCAGGCTGCTGTTCAGACGGGATGATTCTTCAGTGCTTTTTTGGGTCGCCAGTCGACAATTTTTGCTTCTTCGAGACTGGGCCTATCGCAGAATGCGGTGTCATACATGAGCAGCTCACTGCAAGCAGCATGCGTTAAGCTTGTATCCCCCTGTTCCGCGCCTTTGCATACCCCTCTCTCTCTGGTTAGATAGAGCACTCTTAGGCCTCATTAAGCTTTACATCGTCTTGATTAGCTCCTTACACCCTGGGGGAGGGCACCTTTGGGGGAGACTGTATTATAATCCCTTCCTTCGCGGTACGAACCTCTGATCTGCAGTCTTCACGGCCCAGTCATAAATCTCGAAATCTGCAGTCTTCACGGCCCAGTCATAAATCTCGAAACCTTAGACAATATGCCTAAAGAGCCCACTGGAGGCTTTGTAAGGAATACACCTTGAATGATACGTGGGTCCTTTATATTGTTTAGGCTATAATATATACTCGTAGTTAAAGGGTTTTTTCTCCCTGAATGGCTGGCCCCCTTCCAACATGCCCAAACGTAGTTGCAGATCCTCGGACTTGTCAGCCCTCCTGATTCCAAGCTCTAATGTCAGAATCTTGCAGTCACAATTTGTGGGATACGCTCAGGGGCCCTACAGAAACATTATTTGATGGGTCATATAGGCACAAATGCTGACCTGAACGCATCTAAACCTCCAGCAGAGAAGTGAGCCACACCGGCACCCCCCAAAACCCGCCCGACAGGGGCATTGGCGTCTAGCCTCTCTCAGAACTTGCTTCACCGTTACTGGGATAGACGTAAGGTCTCTGTAAAAATGAGTTTTATGGATTTATTGGGATATCACGGGGACCGAGGTTAATGAACAATACCTGTTCAAACTTACCCATGCATAGATATGCGTGTGTGGTCCTGGGGCCCTATACCGCTATGACTCCATAGGCGTCTGATACAATCAGTGCTAGGATCCATACAGGTAACCTCATTTGAGAAATGGGAGTTTCCAAAAATTGGGGGGGGGACCATGTTAGGGTTGTCAGTGTAAGGATGATGGTAAGTTGGGGTCTATATGGGTCTATATTTGGGTCCCCTTTATTTTTGGAAACTATCACATCTGACACGTCACTGTCCTGACAAGCCATGGCGGCGATTTCCTCTGCTGAGGCCTCGAGTCATGAAAACCGAAATGCTTCCTCTTTTGGGGCTAGACAGGCTAGTTTTAGGGGCCATGTAAAACCTTAATCTTTACGGACCCCCTCAAACCCAAGCCCCCAATAGCTCTTGCGATGGATGCTGAAAGCTTTATTCCGTCCTACGGGAGGTGTTCGGATCCTGTACACTCTTGCTCAAACACAGTACCAGTAGCTGATGAGGGCTGAAGGCCTGCCAGCTCGTCCTCTGCTTTGTCATGCAACGTAAATGGCCGGAATGCTTGAGTCTTCGGTGTTGTAAGGGCTTTTGGGCACACACGTTTTGACACTCATGGGGTGTAATTAGGCTTCACCCTCCTTAGTTGTGTGGAATTGTCGTGGCTTTAGCATCATGGCGCTAGCTGCCAGTACTGGCCGCAACTGGCTAATTAGACCGCACAACCCTTCCTACTTCTCTTCCTCCACCTGGGCGCTCCGACTCTACATTCGCTGCTGCCTTAGGATGGCCTAGGTTCTTTCAGGGGCCAGCTTCAATAGACTTTTTCTGCGCCTCCCGCAAATTGCGCTCCACCATAGCTGGTGCAGCATACAAATTCCACAACTGGACTGTGAAGATGTGGCCTATGCTCCTCAGGGTTGCAGGGAAGGGGCTGGAGGTAGGATGAGGCGGAGACTGTGTACACCTTGCAAGATTGCTCGGCGTTGGTCGAGGAAATCATGTATGGAATGGGAATGCGGATAGAATGCTGACTTTTTTGGTGCTGTGTCATATTCGGAGATGCGCCTGAGCTCGTGATGTCAGCCAAGAGCTGCAAGACCGGCACAAACTCTTTGATATTCGCTTGGAGCGTGTGCAACTACTCGCTTGTCGCGACAGTCCGCATGTGTACAACAGCGCTGTCATGCGGGAGCATTGTGCCCACCTGCAACGCAAGTCGTGATTCGGATTCTGATCCTGTCTGGTCAGCTTTTTGTCGACTTCCCCCAGCTGCACCTTAGCCTTTTAGGGGGAACCTGCGGGCTCGTGAACATTCGTCGCATGCCTTCAAAACTCCGCGCAATACCAAAACCGGCGGAGCAAACTCCTGAGGCTCTAGATACTCGAGGTGGCGTACTTTCCAGCAACGCCTCCAATAAACTACTTAGCATCTTCTGCCAGAACGTAGAGAGCTTGCCTTCCTGTCTTGAGGCAAGTTAAAGCTGTGGAGCCTCAGGGGATCTTGGGGAATGGCAGTGCCTTTGCATCACACTCCATAGATCACAAAACTGGTCTAAACAGATATGCGGCAGACTTCAAACGCCTCAGCGGTCCACGTCGCCGGATCCAACACCCATGACCTGGCTAATAGGGAAAGCAGAAACCCTGAACCAGAGAAAGAGCTTGGAACTCAGTTCTTCAAGCGTTGCAGGGGAACATTCTTCCTGACTGGTCAGGCTTCCACAAATCAAGCACAAACTGCCAACATGCCAGGTGAAAGGAACCCTGTTCAAGACTGGGTTAAATTTGGAATGAAACTTGCAGAGAAGCGATTTCAGGTCGACTCTGTGATTCAAGATGTGCCTGACCTGCTAGGGGCCCTACAAGTCAATTTTTGGATTTACGTATACAGGGATTCTTTAGAGAGCCGGGCCTGGCTCATAACAACGAAAAGTGTTCCAGGAATATCCTGCTACCTGTCTGGTATTACTATCACCCCCAATGTCCGCCAATAATGAAGAAACAACTGGAAAAGACAATTGGACATGAAATGGAGACTGGGACCATATAGGGCTAGTTGTATGGGATTGCCAGGCATCATGTTATATGTGAACACCTTACATCCTCACCCTGCATTTGCTTCTTGAACCCCTTTTGTTGCCTCGGCCCCAGTGGGGTAGCTCACATCGTAAAGGATGCCGCAGGTGCCGCACACCGTCACCTTACGACTTCGCTCTCCATTTCATTTGTTACCCGGGGTGTGTACAGGGATATATCGGAATACTGGAATAGAAAATCGGAACTACCATTTTGGGTTTAGGGTTGAGGATACAATCGGGGGGCCCTATAGAAACCTAATTCTCACAGTACGAGCTAGACATGGTCATTTAGGGAATACGTCCATAGTTACTAAGAATTCTTCCCAGGAAACACCCCATGTGTCCAAATCCTCACCCTCTACATATTCCCAATACATTCCATGAAAAGCCAGTCGCGGGCGTGTCCGGCTCGGCCTCGCAGGCGCTGCCATGGTGCGGCGTGTGGTCCGTGCCGCAGTAGCTCTCATCGTCCTGCCTTTCCTGGGAGCTATGGGAGGTGTCTCGAAGTTCTGCTCTCTTCGTTGGGGGGTCCATGGAGGACATGATGCAAATTTGCTAATGCCGGTCTCTAATCCCAAACGCAGCAGGAAATAAAGTGCATCCGCGAGATACAGAAATCCAAACGCACAAAGACAGGTTTGGGGGAAGATGAAAATTCACGTCTTATAGGCCACTTATGGGCCTCATAGGGAATATGCGGGATGATCGTCCATGATGATTAAAAAGTATCCCCAGGAATATCCCAGTATGACGGAGCTCTAGGTCTAGCGAAGCCCCTTCAGCACTATCCTGTTCATACAGGCTCTAGAGCGAGTGCGAATCCAAACCTACATCTACAGGCAATTGCAGCCCAGCTTCCAGGCGGATGTAGCCGTTCTCTCCCCAAGTCGCGCCCCAGGAGTTCCTAGCGACAGCTTCAAGATTCCCACACTGCACCGAAAGTAACGATCTAAAAATTGCATCAGGTCTGCGACATGCTGTGGTTGCGGTTATGTGTTCCAGGGGTCCATCACAAGGGGTCTATAAGCATATCTATTTCCGACAAAGGTGTCTTAGGCACAGCTTCAGCCCACTTGTTCACTGTGGCGCTTGCCAATCTGGGATCCAAGCGAAGTGAATCAGAGCCAAGTGTCATAGCGCTAGAGCCATCTTTCGTTTTAGCAGTCTTGGCGGATGCTCTTGCTCTGCTTGCCGCTTCTGCCATGCACTCATCAGTCCCTCAATCCAAACGTGCCTTCCAACCCTAATCCGCACCTGACAGTCCAGTACTTCTTGCCGCCGTCCACGCCGTAGCCCACAAGGCCGACAGCGTGATCCTAGGGCTGAGGCTCAGCCTCTTGCATGCGGGGTTTTGCCGACTTCAGCAACTTCAGGCTGAAACTAGACTCACTAGACTGAGACAGACTGTGGGTATTAGAACGTTGCATGGGTACTGTGGCACTTATTGTGGTCCATAATAAAAACAAATTATATGACTATTTGGCAAGAATACCCCGGCAGAGATGAATGCACGCACAAATGTATATCCCGGATTGATGCACTGGCACGTGGTCAAGTAAGACGGTGACCAGCGTGTTCTGGATTCATATCTCAGTCAGCGCTGGTCTGAGTTGGAATTGGGCACAGTGGGTACAAAGCTCAGGGTGTAGGGTTTATTGTTTCCTGCCCTCAACTCCAGAATCTGGGTAAATCGTATGTCCAGTAAAACTGGCGAGGGTCAATGTCCACGTTGCCGTCGATGTCGCACGGGTTGGCAATGCCCGAGCTGTAAGGGCTCCAGTGGGAGGCATCAACCGAGATGGCAAGGGGCCCATAGTTCACGATGGCGTGCATGACATCCTGGTGCGTCTTCATTGCTTGCACGGTGTGGGTTTCTAGAGAAAGGCACGGGGCCTTCAGAGATCTGGACCTCTCTAAAGCCTAGAGCGTGCAAGCGGCACTACTTCATAGACTCTAGCCGCTCAGTCTGGAAACAGTTGCACACTTACAGAGGATTGACGAGAACCTTACCAACGAGGATGGGGACGCCATATCTAGCAATCTAGCCGTCAGTATATGAAAATTCTGCTGCGGCCCGCATGGGCCACAGAAAGTGGCACTGCTTTAACTGTTTTCCCATCGGGAAGAACCAAGCTGAACCTTTGCAGGTAATCCTGTGGATGTAGAACCGAATGTGAAAACAGGTCACCAGCACCCCCGAGACTCTGTTGGATTCGAGAGAAACCTTTCAGCAACAAAGCTTCTGACTGTCATATCGGCCAGATTGGGGGCCTTATGAACACTTGACTCTTACGGCTACATAGGCGAGACAGAGGGATGGTCAAATTGTGGTCCAGAATACATAAGTGAAAACCATTCTTAGGAAGATCCCAGGATCAGAGAGGGAGTTGGTGGTCGTCTTGACCCAGCCGGTGATAGACACCATCTTGTAGGACATGGCATGGTACCTCGGGGTTTAGTGTTTAGGGTGCCTCGGGAAGTTCCCAGTAGAATTTGCAGTCGGAAGTGCGAGTGCGAGCGGAAGGCTCCAGGTTTCCAAGACATTTCAAGCCCCAGATTGCCTTTCATCTCCTATATTCTTTTCCAGTTGATTCTCCATTATAGGGGGACAATGTTCCTATAGCCCTCAATAATCCTGCCATCTTGCTCACCCGAGGGTGTTCCGGTCTCAGCACAAGCCTCTGGAAAAGTTGTCCGCGAACGGACATGCTTGCAGGCCCAAAGGATTCAGTAAGTAGGTTATAAACGGGGTCAGAAGCAGCCAACCCCAACTAGGGGACTCTCTTAGCCCATTTCTCGCCTGCTTACCAAATCTTCTGGGCCTCTAGGTCGGCTTGCCCCAAGCAAGGCATCCAGCTATGTGAGTAAAGGTTGTTTCACACTCTTGTAAGTTGTCCTTGAGAAACCTGTCCTCAACTGCATCTCTTGCCTACTAGTGCTTAGGTCAAGAAATTACGTGATGTTAGATGTCTTGTTCACGATGTAAAGGCAGACTTCCACATTCTCAGATAAACCACTTCGGTCATGTGTGGTAAGACCTAAACCCCATGCCCGCATGAGTAGCAGCAACCCAGGTGCTGCATGGCTGTGTCGCATGCGACAGGCGCACCGAAAAAGGAGCCGTAAGGAATCCTTGGAAGCCAACCGCATCTGAGACATCCAAGTAGTCCGCATAGAATATAGAAGCGTCGAAGCTGCGTGAACATGAATTAGTACTAGCAAATCGGCTGCATCACAGTAAGGATTCTGCCTTAGGAGTGTCGATCTAGCATTTCGTCCTCAGACAGCAACCTAGCCCGCCGAAATCGCATCTTGCGGGGTTATGCTTGGAAACAGGCTGGCTCCGCAAGAAATACCATGTGACAGTCCTGCAAAGCGCTGAACGCAAAACCTGCGCATGTGTGCCACTTCGGCAACGATGGCAGGGGCCACAGCTTCTCATCGCTTGCAAGGCCATCTAGATCTAGGACGTCCTGAGGCCCGAGACCGACAGGGCAAACCGCCATATTTTTCTAGGCATTCCACCCCTCACCTTTCTCAAGAGGTAATGATCTGAAGTCTGAGGCGTCTCTGGAGGCCAAGGCACACCTCCTCGTAGGTGAGACCGTGGTCGATGATGTAGTCCATGGCAAGCTCGGATGTAGAGCCTCAAACAGCAAAGCTCTGACTGAGCGCAAACACAAAACCTAGCTTCATGGCAAACAATCAGACTCTTGGGAGAGAACAGGTGGCTTGTCCGACCCAAGCTAGACAAGAAAATCCTAGCATTGTCTCGCGAAGATCTGGAGGCCGACGCTACCTGAATGTCTCCCATCTTTGGTGCTGCAGAGGATGGGCACTATGGACTATGGACGTCCTGGGATAGATTTAAGGCATATGATAGAAAATGTACCGGGATTATGGTCCATTGAAACTAACTAATGTATACATATATATATATACATACCCACTTTCCATGTCATGTTCCATTTGAGCCCTAAATCATCCTGTCCTAAACCCTGAAAAGTAGTTTCCAGTTTCTTCTCCTCCCTGACATTAACCTCTATGTACACACTATTTGTAGTAGCTTCCATTTTCTTGTCCACTCCCCCACATATCCCTTTGATATCCCCTTGCTTGTGTTGCCTTTCTTGTCAGATGCAGTGGATCTTGGACCTGGACAGATCTGAGAACTCATCTCAATTAGGGGTCTCTTAAAGGGGTTTTAGGGGAAATCTAGGAGTATTTGGGAGTTTCCCAAACTTAGGGGTGCTTTTTAAGGGGTCCCCCCCAATAGGATTATAAGATTTCGGGAGTCTATATTGGGGTGCCCACGTTTTATGGAAAATCTGGAAAATACCTCTTTTCTTCAATGCCACACCAGGCCATATGCCGTATGCCCAACAAACCACAGGACCCCATACATGGAATTTAAGCCCTCTTCAGACGCTGCGCCATCGCAGCCGCCAGTGCCGCCGCAGTGGTCGGGGTTCTCCTTGACTGTTGGCGGCTACTTTGGCTTCGAGAACCTGACTTTCTAAGCTCTAGGCCTCAGTGACCTTAGATATTTGCAATATCTTGCAATGGACTCAGCGAAGCAGAAGTGGAGGCTCCAAAGCTTGACTCCGTTAACCCTCCAGAGCCTTGGGCTCTAAAGCCACGCCAAGTCTCAGCGCAGGACACGAGCTGCTGCGGGGACAAAACGGTCAGCCTTGGAAGACGCTAGGGGCAGAGGTTGAGGTATAGAGTTACAAAGGGGCTAAAGGGGAGGATCATACAAGAATCTATGAATGTATGAAGGAATGGAAATGAGAATGGAAACGACTTTGTTATTGGGGATCATATAGGGACTCCTGTAAGGCAGCTTGCTTGCTTGGACGGCGCAAGAACATTTCTTGGGCTCAGAAACCAGCAACAGGGGAAGGATCACGGGGAGAGCCGAATTGCTGCAAAACTCCGTAGGTGCAAGCACGTTCTAGCTTGCTTACGGGGATAGGTTTGAGGGCCCAATACAGCATCAATTATAGCCAATTACAGCTTTAAAGGAGAGATATAGGGAATGCGGTAATGCGGTCCATAATGCAGGGAAGGACAAACCTTTGCTTCGAAATTCATTTTGACTCAGGGCTGGAACGAACTGTTCAGCTGTTCTATGTCTGCTTTAAATTGTGCACATTTACGGAATGCATGCAAAGAGCTCACGCCTTTTTGCAAGTGGGGATGTTTCGTCCAAGCTTGTCCTGCAAGCACCTGCGGACCTGTTGTGCAAGATGCCATCCTGGGCGTACCTGCAGTCCTGTGCAAAACTGAGTCCGGCCTGGAACTCTAAAGGTTTAAACTGGAGGCCTGTCAAGTTATGCCCCCTATTCTGCAAATTGAACGGGCTTCGCCGCCCATTTGCCAGCCAAAATGCCCTCACACACTGATTGACATGTGAGGCACACCTGTATGTTTTCAAAATTCAGCATGGGGGCTGCCACCAGTGCCCTAAAAACAGCTCTTCCACAAAGCAACCTGTCTCTGCCCTGTTTGAGCACATGGTGCATGCCTGAAGACGGGTTCTGCACAAGGGCGTACTCACCTGTGAGGACGCAAGGGTTGCAAACAAGTGGCTGGCGCCCTGTACCACCTGTTCAGTTTCTTCTGCCTCACTGCTGGTAGAAGATGCACTGCCAGGATCTGATGAACTTCCTGAGGAGCTCGACACGGCCCATCTCCCAGATCTGGTGTCATCCGGGTTGAACTTCTTCATCCTGACCTGCCTGAGGAGGTTTTGTAAGCTCCTGAGTGGTCCTGCCATGGCATCCCTGCTGTAGCTGAGTGCCGAACTGCTAACCCCAGTGCTATGGTACCCTAAGATAGTCCTTTCTAGGGTGTCCATGCTTGCTTTGGCCGACCAGGACAAAAGCGTTGCTTTCAAGCTATGGGTCGTAATGCTGAGTAGGGAATCAGCATTGGTCCTGTCATCCCTGGACAGAAGCGTTCTCAGCCAACTGCTTGCCCTGGACGTGCTCATACAGCACGACGGTAAGAGGGTCCCATCAGCTGCGAGGTCAATGTTGCCTGTATGTCCAAGCTTCCAATGCTTGCGTGCAGCTTGCCACGCCGAGCCCCACGGCCTGTCTCCTATGCCCATGAGAGGGGCCACCACCGGTAACATGAGGCGTTTTCTCCTCGCGGCCCTGCTTTGCTTTGGCTCCTGAACAGTTAGCTCCACAAAGCCTGAAATGAAGTCTGAACCAGCATCTATGTCAATCCTGATGGCCCTTCTCATGTCACTGTGTCGAGATCCGATGCCTAAGTCCCAAAGAGGGGCCTCCACTTTCCTCATCAGGGTGGGAGGGTGGGAACTGAAAATTTTGTGCTTGACCCAAAATGGCACACGTACAAAATTTAAATGCTGTTGGGGCAAGCAGGCATTAAATTGTGCACATTTACGGAATGCATGCAAAGAGCTCACGCCTTTTTGCAAGTGGGGATGTTTCGTCCAAGCTTGTCCTGCAAGCACCTGCGGACCTGTTGTGCAAGATGCCATCCTGGGCGTACCAGCAGTCCTGTGCAAAACTGAGTCCGGCCTGGAACTCTAAAGGTTTAAACTGGAGGCCTGTCAAGTTATGCCCCCACATTCTTTTGCGGAAAGGCCTTCGGCTAGCCTCCAGATCATCCCCACTTCGACTTTAATTTCAGAGGCTGACTGAAGGAAGGCTGGGATTTCTCCTCTGCTGGGCGCATCGGCAGGATTGGAGATGCTAGGCACCCTTGCAATCCACAAGCTGAGACCATAGTCGACCTCAGCAGCCAGGCAGGCCTGGACTATGAGCATGTTGCTCCGAGGATAGGCTTGTGCCGCAATGATGCCACGCCTTGCTGCATGATTGTCTATCCACAAAGTTAGATGGGAGCTAGACAGCACTGGACCCCACACTGCAAGAGAAACAGCCGCTGCCAGCAACTCACATTGCATGATGGGGCGCTGAACGCCATCATGTAGCCACCTGTTCACTAGTCCTGTAGGTACTTTGGCTCGCCAGAACTGCCACGGTCTACCGTTGCCTCGGCAGAGAACTCCTGCCATGCACCCTGTGTGGGACTCAAAGGATCCATCTGTGAAAAGCTGAAAGGTTTTCCCAGTCGGCTGTCTGAAGCACTTAGGCGGGGCCTTAGGGACATTGTGATGGATCCACTCAAACGCCTGACGCAGCGAGGGATCCATGACGCGCGGCTTGCTATCACTTGGAGGATCTCCTGACGCCAGTATGGCGCGGAAGAACTTTCTTCCCAGCCTGTCGAAGGTTTGCCCTTCCATCCACCTGAGTCGGCCTGCGAAGACTGAGCACTCGTGCGGACTTGCTCTGCCAGACCTGAGGAGTCTCAAACACACAGCTGCAAGTTCTTTCCTCCTGTGCTCTGTGTTGCTAACTTGTACAGGATCGGTCGCAGACCTAGGAAGCAGAAAGCTGATCCCAAGGCTCTGGAAAAGGCAAGCATAAGGCTGGCCTTTATCAGCTGCAACCTTCCATCCTAGAATTCTCATCAGAAGCACGAATGCTGCCTCAGAACTGCTGCTGTCTAAATCAGAAACCACTGAGGTGTAGTCATCAAAGAACACCGTGATTGGGACCAAGACATAGTGCAAGGCTTTGAGCAAGACGACGGTCGGCCGTTTGGCCTCTGGGTTCCAAACTGTGGCCTGCGCAAACTTTAGGTCCTGAGAATGTATGGGAAGCTGTTTGTATGCACTCTTGAGGTCAAATGTTTTTCCTGAAAGTGCAACAGCTCCACTGGATTGGCTGACGTCATTTTGGGCTGTGAGGCCCCTTTGCAAAGCCAGTGCCAACGACACTGTTGCCGAAGACGGCATGACCATGATCTTTTCGACGCAACCCAGTGTGTGATTGACTTGCGAGACGGAAAAGTCATCTATGGGCCTGACTTTATCCTGTTGTTGTACTGCAAATCTCCTGGACAGCACTGAGTTTTCAGGAGGTTGCGTCAGACCTAAGTGCCAGGTGGCCCACCCTGACTCGCACTCCTTCACCGTCTGCTGCCACAAGGCCTTGTCTAGGGCGTCATCTCCTGACGGCCTGCACATGCCCCACATTCTGCGGTTGTTGTCACGCCTGGCCGACCACAGATCTTCTGAGGTGAGGGAAGGCACTAAAACCTTAGTGGGCCTAGTGTGGGTGTCCTGCAACCATCCTGTGATGCGAAAGCCGTGTTGCATATCATCGGTGAGAGACCTGTCCGGGAAATTCATGTTCTGCAGGAGTTCATGAAGCAGAAGAATGCGCTTGCCCTTCAACTCGTCTCTGGCATGTGGCTGGACATTGCCATGAATGTCCGCACGACTTAACTTGGACTTGAGCCTGTTAACCCTAAAGTCACTCAACTCCTGTGGTCGCATGCTGCAGTATCTGTGAACTGCATGGTCTAGCACAGGGGGCAACACTGGGCCTTTGCTCTCAGGATGCTGACTTGCAGCCGACAAGGTCAGGAATTCCTCTGGAGTGACCGGTATGCCTACCTGAGCCCACCAAGCACCTGAGTTCTGGGCCACTGCCAAGGTCGTGCTACCCTTGGGAACGGGACCTGGTGCCACAGCTTGTTAGGAAAGGGATCCACCACAGGCGGCATGTGGGAACCTCTTGGAAAGAGCCCCTGAGCAGCCCTTTCAAGACCAGTTTGTGATTTCCCCAGAAATAGGGGGTTGCCCCCATCAACCTGTGAAATCTTTCCTGAGGTCACTGCCGCCTGCAGAACTAATGATGCTATGTGGCTGCACAGGCCAAGGGGGATAAGCGGCTTCTTTGGACGTTGCCCAAGTCCCATCACAGCTTCACAATTTTTGCCTGTGCTGCATCCTTGGCGTCAACCGGGATGACCTGCATGCCTATGGACCTGAAGGCTTTGCTCATCCAGCAAACAATTCTATGACAACTGCATCGGACACTGTCATGTTGCAAAGCTCTTGACCTCTGCTGTGTGGTTCTGCATAGGTCGGAGCTGGCTCCAATTGTTCCTGAAATTCCTGTGAGGCCTGAGCGGGCAAAGCTTTGTTGTTGTGAGGCTGGCTCTGTGGGGCATGCCTGAGCATGTGCGAGGGCAAGGCTCGGTGGCTCCTGAACTGCTTGTGCAGGGGAGCTGACCCTATCCGACGGCCAAGACAAAACTGCATCACGAGAAATGCCCTGGCCAATGCTACAAAATTGAGGCTCGGGCACCACTGCCTTTGCAGTAACGGGAGCCTGAGTTTCATCACGGGAACAAACCGTGTCATCCGGAGTGTCCACACCTGATGCTGCAGGTTTGGGGTGACTGCTGGGCGTGGGAGCGTGGCTCTCCTGAGAGACCTGCAACGCCTGAGATACAACTCCCTGAACCACACTCCACCCTGCATCCTACTTGTCACAGCCACTAGCGGAGTCCTTTTTACAGGAGACACTAGAAGGCGTGTCCCATGTCCCGAGTTGGCACCCGTGAGGGAGACTATAATCGAAACACATCGCTTCACCGTTGTGGTTCGGGTCAAGCCCTTTGAGTGCCGCAGGGACGTTGGTCTGGATGCGCGGCGCACCCTTGCCTTTGCCTTTCTGCTTGCCTTTGCCCTTCCCCTTGCCTTTGTCCTGTTTGCCTTTGTTGCCCTTGCCTTCCGGGACGCCCACGGACGCTTGAAATGTTTGCAAACAATTTCGGGGGAAGGGGCATGGGATGCAGGTGGAAAAGGACCTGAATGGCCTCGTCCACTGGGCCAGTGCCGTGAGTCCCTGCGAACTGATGACGAACTGTTTCGCTGATGCGGACCCAAAGCCCTCAATGCCTGATCTAAAGTGGGAGGCTGGTAGCCTGGGGGCGCAGGCCGATGCAGCCGCCGATGCACATGCGCCAACAAGGCTCATGCTCAGCAAAGGCACATCTCAAGGGCCACTCCACGCCTGGTGAGAGCCTGTGCAACCCTGAGCTCACTAGACACATCTATCTTGATCTGCTGTGGCTTGCTGGCCAATTTGAGGGAAGAATTTTCTAATCTAAGGAGCTGCTCATCCTTCTTCCCTGAAGCCACCTCCATTTCCCTGCTTGCACATCTGCTAAGGGCCACATGCGTAATGCACCGGGAGGAGGCCATCCCTGAACACACATCAATCAAACTATGCGCAGGTTCATACGGCCCATTCACAGTGCAAAACTGCCAAGTTGCTGTTGAACTGCCTGAAACCTGGAGTCACGCTCCTGGGGAGTCAACCTCTTGACCCCTTCAACACCTGGAGAGCTGATGGCGTCTTTTAGCTCTGCCACCACGAAAGTACCTGCCTCAAAGACAAGTCGCTTGATGGCACTTTTTGCCTGAATCAGAAAGGTTGGGCTTGCATGAGCTGATCAGGTCGTTCAGCTTAGCATCATCCACCTGATTTGGTCCTGACGCTACCCTAAACAAGAGTTGGCCGTAAGTGCACACACCCTTGGCTATCAAGTCATCCACGTTGTCTTGGGGCAACCCAAAACGTTTGCAACGGTCAGTGAAGGTGACTTGCGAATCAGAGATGCCAGCCATATTGACCTGCCAAAGCCACAACTGCGCACGACTCACGGCCATGATGCCTCTGGCCTCCTGGATGGGTGTACTCCGGATGACTGTGCCTGGCCAAGCTCAAGCCGGCGTTATGTTCTGAGCAAGTGTCTCCCAACCTGTTGCCCGCTTTGATTTGAAATCCTGACCTAGGCAGCGCTTACATCACAAGATGAGGCTGACAAGCAGGACCGTCCTGTGAGCACCGGTGTCAGCCCAAGCTGACCTGTCAGGCGCATCCACTTTGTGTCATTGGCACTATATGCCTCATGTCCCGCTCTGGCCTGAAGGCCAGAACAACCTGCCACAAGGCAGGCAAAGTAAGGCTTGCGCCAAGCCAAGTTTGCACCCGCCTGATCCCAAGGAGTCGCAAGCACTCAGACCTGGCCGAGCGCAAACCAAGTGTCACTAAACAAAAGATTTGTTCCTCCAGGCCTGTAAGGCAGCACAAGCTGCCAGGGATGGCCTGGCACAAGCCAAGCAAGTGAACAGCCTCAAGGCCACACACTTTGTCCCAGCCTCCAAAGGCTGGACTGCCTGAAGAGAGGTGTGTCGAATGGCATTATAACAATGGATGCATCTGAGGGCGAAGCCAACACTCTGGACCCCCTACACCCCCAATGTGTCAGAGCCAAGCTGTGGTTGCAAGAGCAAGAGACCTGTGTTTACAAAAGTCAAGCTGCAAAGCTCAAAATGCAGGCCCCCCGAGCTGAGCTGTTTTCCTGGAGGTGCTGATTCCTGTGCAGAGACGGTTGACCAAGG
This sequence comes from Symbiodinium pilosum, assembly GCA_905231905.1. Lineage (NCBI taxonomy): Eukaryota > Dinophyceae > Suessiales > Symbiodiniaceae > Symbiodinium > Symbiodinium pilosum. The sequence continues at coordinate 102,408 of CAJNIZ010002670.1, forward strand.
CTCCTCGGGGCACTTACGGCAGAAACCTGGAGACCCTGCAATCCACTGCTCACAACCACAACTGCTTTACTAAAAGCTGAGCACGCGGCCTGCACAGAAACTCCTGAGGCGCCCTACTACCTGTCACCCTAAAGGCACAGCAACATTCAGCTTAAAGTGCTCCGTGTTCATAAAACCAAGGCTCACACCTCAAAACCTAAGGGTGACATGTGGGACACTCGTGATTGGCGTGACCCCTTCGGGTCCCAAAGGCTACAGGCCTGGAACACGAGAATCCACAGGACTGAGAGCAATGCAAAAGGCAAAAGCCATTCAGCACAAAACGCGGACGATATGGTCCTGGGCCGATGCCTACGAAGCGGAAGAAAACACCTGTAGGCCTGCCTGGGAGGGAGATCCCCTTCTAAGCCCAGTGTACCCGCCAAGGCCGCCGGCGCACCATGACAGTAGCTAATGTCTCTGCCCCAGGCTTCAGAGGGCACTGTTGTCATGTCAGGCTCAGGAGGTGTTCTGAGACCGGTGCCTGAGGTGACCTACGCTCAGAGGTGGAGGCTGCAGCCTGAGTCGTTGACCTGGTTCCAGGCTGTACTCCACGGGCCTTGGCTGCGGCCTGGTCCGCACTGTTGTACACTGACGTTCCTGGAACCTGACTGGCTGACTGTGTGGCATTGTTGTCCACTCTGCTGCCGTCCTGTCCAAGAAGACCGCTGTGCCATCCACGCCAAGGATCCTGCTGAGTGCCAGTTGCTGAGGGTCCCATCTGCGAAGCACGAGCAGGCGGATCCTTAGGCTGAGCCGGCATTGGTTGCGCTGACACCTTGGGAGTGGCCACTGTAGGTGTCCTAGGTGGCGGCGTGCAGGCGCCTGTGGAACCTGAGGACCCAACTGGAAGGAAGTGATCTCCACGTACGGACCTGCAGTCTCCTGAAACGCCTGCAACCCTGAATCCACCAAGTGTCCTCCGCCCACTGCGTGCCTTTCGGCCAGGGTGACCAGAGCACGGGCCCGCGCCCTTGCATGAACACTCAAGCCAGAGAGGGCCTCAATCGCCTGGTCAGGGTCCTCTTCAGGCAAGTTGCGCCATGCAGCCTGTACCCTAGCCACTCCTGTGCTCCACTCCATGGCACTTACCTATGGGGCAACTGAAGAACAACTGAAAATTTTGTGCTTGACCCAAAATGGCACACGTACAAAACTTAAATGCTGTTGGGGCAAGCAGGCACAACAACAATCTCTCTAAGCATATGCCAGGTAGCACTCCAGAGTGAATGGCCGCGTGGCTCTCAACAACACCTGTTCGTGTAGAGCAGTCTTTGGTAGAACGCAGAAGGTCTGAAAAGGATGGTGTACAAGCCCTGGCCCTAGCCTGGACAGGGGACAAATACATATTCTGCAGCCATCACTTGATTTCACTGCAGACAGCTCACACGGATGGAGGGGCAAGGGTCATACCGGTGCTTGTGGCATTGGCTTAGGGCACGAGCTTTCAAGCCTTGTGCGGCATATGGCAAACTTGCACATGACGTTATATCGAATATAACTGGCGTCTGTTGCGTAAAGCTGTCAGATATGGTGATCAACTCCCACATGTAGGTACGTCCCTAGGCGAGGTTTGGTTGCTTGAGCTGATACGAGCTACAATCAGTCTTGCCCACGAAAATTAGTGGAAAAACAGATGGAAGATGAAATGGATACTGGGATGAAATAGGGGACTATAGAAATGAATATTCCCCATCCAACAAACAGACATGCACGCTTATTAGGATCGCATAATGTATGAGCGACTAAACTAAACTACCAAAGGGCCCCCCGTGTCCACCCTTACGGTCCGCTGGTGTAAACCTAATACTGACAGTAGCCCGTATGATAGCAATCTATAGCGGGCCGTTGGCTGCGCATTCAGATGTCCTAGATGGGAGTTCATGGTTTCTGGTTGGGAAGCCGCATCCCGCTTCTCTAGACTCTAGGCCCTTCGCTGTGTAAACCGCCCCTCCACCCCAAATATTAAATATGTCCCCCAACAGGTATGAAGCAAGATCTATCATTAGGAGCAGGGGGTACGTAAGATTAGTATGCAGAGATTACGCTCTTCAACATCCCAGACTACTTCGGCTATGAGTTCAGCGGGGTTTTGGTTCAAGGTTGAAGGTCTCAAACTGGGCACCGTTGGGGACCCTGGGGCTATGATGAGATTCTGGGGGTCTCTTTTAAGGATTCTAGAGGGATTATCTTGAGGTCCCCCAGCAGCCGTTTACCTGAAGCAAAATCCGATGCCCTGCCTGTTGTGGCGAAAGCCCAGCATGATCCGCAATGACCCTCCGCATCAGGGTTCGTCTTATGGTCTGTCAGCTGGGGCTGGACTTCGAGTCTTTTAATCTACCCGAAATTCCAGGTCATTTACAATTTCCTTTTCCATTTGATCCTCCACTGTAGTAGTTTCCATGTTCTTGTTTCCATGTTTTTTCCATTTCTTAAATCCTACACCCTCTAACCCCTAGTAGGTTCCACTTTCCTTGCTGGTGATGAAATGCTTCCTCTACAGGCTTTGTGTAGGGCTGCTGGCAAATGCTTACTGGGATACACTTAGGGGCCTGTACAATCAATTTGTATGGCTCACCTCATAAGAAATAAAAAGGGATGATGGTCCACAGGATGATGGTCCATAGTATAAAAAAAACTTCCTAAGGAACATCCCAGCACATGCTTGCAAGCAATACCTGGAGTGTCCTGAGGTTCGTAACAAACTGCAAGGATCTCAGGCTAACCTGCTCCAGAGAAGCCCTTGACCAGGAATTACCTCATGAAATCTTCAATAGAACTGCTACTGCATGAACTGAGGTTCTGATGACGTGATGGGAAGAAGAAGCTGCAGTCCTGAAATGGTTAGGTTACATGACTGGACGTTCAGCCCACCCTTGTATCAGTAACGGGCCGCACGTTTCAGTCTTGCATGACTCACTGCCTAAATCGATTGCTCGAACGGCCCGATGGCTGAGCATTCTTGCCATACGCCAGGTTGATTCTGGTGCTTCTATGATTGTGATTTGTAGTTTGAAGCCCAAGCTGTGCTCATTCGGAGGCTGCACTGGCTTCGTTTTCTTGTGCTACTTTTCCCCAACACTACCTTTCAAACTCTTAAAATCTTCAGCTGGCTGCTGGGCCCGGGATAAACACAACATGGAGGCACTTGGATTGCAAGCTAGGTCTCCCGCGCTGTTCTAATCAGCTGCATGGAGCTTCCATTTGCTGCACGTACGATTCGTCAATGTATAAAGTTTCCCATATCATGTAACAACATATCAGAATTCAAGATGCTGTCCAGTTGCGGTTGCAATAGCTGACATATAAGTATAAGTACCATATGAGCTGCAGTTCCTGCAGCTCCGTCTTTTGAGATGGAGGTCCTGCTGAATCATACATGCAGCACTTGCATATGAAGCCATGGAATCCTCGGAAACTTGAAGGCTCCGGGGACTGGTAGTACGTAGGCTCTAAATCGGCCTGTGAATAGGCTTACCCCAATTAGAGACTTGAAAACTCCATTTATAACCTTCTTACAAAGTCCCCTGAGCCTCTACGAAGTCCCTTCGACAAACTTTGTCAATTCCGCTGGAGCGCCTGATTCTTTGGCGGGGTCACCACAGGAGGGGAGGCCTCGCGCCAATCCACCTTCATGGGGTACTCCTCCTCCTTCCCAGGTCTCTGCTTAGGGCTCTCGCTTATCCTTCTCATCGTCCTTACGCCGAGACCTTAGCCTGAACCAAAGCCCCGGAACCTCAAGTCAAGGACTTTCCAAACTCGAAAAGGGACTCCAAACAAGGTCCACCCTTAATGGTCCCTTTGTAGGCCTAGTTTTGGCAGTAACTCGTATGAACCTCTACCTTCCGCTGATGCAAAGTCCTTGCCCAGGTGCAGAGATTTCACCTCCGGCATCATTTTGAGAGGTCTCGGAACTCTTGGCTTTACAATGTAAGCTTCCAGGACTCTCCGGTTGAACTATTGATGTAAGCTGATGTCATGATGGCTTTCTTAGGTTAGAGATGGCTTCAAGGTGCTGCAGTAAGTGTAGTAAGGTCTTATGTACTAGCAGTGCTAGCGGGCGGCTGCTTGAAGCTCTAGGTCCTAGTGCACGAGCGAATGCCTTGAAGGCCGAGGTCTCACGGTCCTTCTTCTTCAGCCCGCGAAGAGACTTCAGCTCCTTGCTTGGCATCGGGTTCAGCATGTTCATTTAAGATGGACTCCTTCTAAGCACTTCTTTGTACGGGCCAGCAATCTCGAGCATGGCAGTCGGTTTCTCTCAGGCCCATGACCATTAAGAAGAACTGCTCTGCATTGGCGTCCTGAGCACTCCAGTCAGAGTAGATGTTGACAGCCACTTTGTAGGTCTTGGAGGCGTCCGCGTTGTGGGCCTCAGACTTGCAAAATTGCATCAAATATGCCCAATATCTAATATTCCCCAGTATGGAAACCCCATTATTCCTGTGTGTCTCTGGAAGCTCCACCGCGGCTCACGTTGACCCCCAAGTCCAAAGGCTCCCTTCGGTGATTTCCCTCGAATTTGGCTGCCTGTAGTAGTGATAGTAGCTGCAGTAGTTTAGCGGTAGTAGTCCTGATAATAACGACAATATTCACAACAGTAATGGGGATAATAGTAAGGACTAAGTAACTGTACAAGTGCTAGCAGCTGCTAGCAATAGTGAAAGGGAAACGTGGACAGGTAGCTGAACCTGTGAGTCCCCACTTCTGAAGGACGACACATGCCACCTCACCCTACAGTCACGTATGACGTCCAATATTTGCCCAAAGTTGGGCCTCGCTTCCGCAGAACACGCTCCCAACAGAGCCCCAGAAAATTCCTGTGTCCTACTGCCCTGGGTAGGCACAGCTCAAACTGTTCAAAACCCATGGCCAAGCAAAGCTTGAAGCCCAGCCTGGACAGCTTGCAATGCTGCCTCGAAGGCCTGGCAATGTCATGCGGATGTTTGCTCAGGGTGTCCGCAGTCTTGCAGTCTTGCTGTCCCCTACTCCGCCCCACGCAGTTTGGTTGTAGCCCGCGACAAACATGAAAGCAAAATATGTGGACATCGCCGGGGCGTTGTGAAACGCAAGCTGGCAACCCACGCCCAAAGCCCCGAAAGGGAATTCTCGCAGCTACGTGATCGCCGTTACCCCTCCTAAGCCAGCACGGGATCCTATCTTACCCCCCTTCCCCAAATCATGTCTAAACAAGCCCTAAGCCTTCATTAGCCCTAATTTGGGTCTGTTTTGGGGAGGGGCAATAAAGGGGGGGGGGTACTACAGCATGATCGAAAAACTCCACTGGCGAGGGCCTGCTTCCTTGCCGTGTACTCCGCAGAGTCGGGCTCATACTTCTTGCCAAAATCCTTCATGTACCTGGGAATTGGCCCAAACTATATAAGGAGTTCTTGGAATAGCGGAGACTCAAATGGACAAGAACATGGACAAAGAAATGGAAGCTGGGTTCATATGGGGTGTTCATAGGGATTAGTCAGTATGCAGGACTTGGGTTGGCCTAAATTACTGTTGCCAAAATGGGAGACATGTGCATAGTATTGTAATAGGAACCCAGTATAGGTACTGATTTAAGTAAATCCCCGCCTGGTGGCAGCTTCTTCGCAGTCGCAGGGTTGAATGTTATTGATCAATTCCACAGTGAACTGTCTCCCTTCAGTACTGGGAGTGCCTGGCCCCAAACGAAGAGCACGCGGCCAGAAGGCACCCACTCTGGCAATTCTCTACAAACCTGGAAGAATGAACATAGCCTCCTGATGAATGGCCTCGCCCATGCTACCATGCCACTGCTCGAAGGAGTAGTCCTGGGGCGGCTTCTCGAAGTTCATCATCTTCGTGGCCACCGTGTGCTTCGACACGTTTGCCTCATGGCGAATCTATTCAGGCGTCTGGATGCATCCATGCTTTTGTGCCTTTAAATATGTGCTGTTTTTGTGCGATGCTGTTTTACAACTATTTAGGATGCATTCTTGCTTCATCTTGATTGCTTCCATTGGAAGCGGAGGATTGGTCAAGAGCAGTCTTGGCGACAAAGCGTTCAGCCCTTCAAGTGGAGGTGCCCATCCCGCGTATCTTCAGCAGCCTCATGGCTGAGTGTCTCCTAAGCGCATGCGCCCTCAGCAAGTAGAAATCAGTTTGAAGAATCCCCAGCTGCATGAGAAAGAACGCTCTGCTCTGGACCTACAACTGCAGTAGACTTCGGGGCCCTATACAATTCAATTTTTAGGGGATATACAAGGTTGTGTAGGCGTTATGGACCACAATGAATGAAGTTTTTCCAAAGAATACCCCGAGACAAGCCCGCCGTCCGGATAATAGCAGTGAGGCAGACTCTTAGCAGTGGCCTCTCGGGAGAAAGGGCACGCGAAAGTAGGTCTTTCGCAGAGCGGAATTGCCCAGAAATGTGACGCTTATGGCCAATGACCCGGAAACCGTCCACGATGAAGCTAGGTACCTTGTGGAGCCGGGTGTGGAGCAGGATGGAGTTCTCCTGACCACGGATCCAGTTTGACGTCTCGGCGTTTCAGGATTCGGGCACTGGGATTGAAGGTTTCGAGCTCTGTGGAAACATGATATGGCCACAAAAGTTCATTGCATGAACGCAGAATAAAGGCTTGGCTTCGACTTTGGGACCTCAAACGTGGAAGATCGCGTGACAATCGCTATGCAATTCTGGGTTTGGAAGAGTGCACATGTGATGTGTGTTAGGGGTCCCCGTCCAAGTTATTCAAGGCGATGTGTTGAGTTTGGAGCTACACCCCAAACTGGTGCGCAGAGCCGTGGACGAGCCAAGGCTCCTCTTAGGCCGGCTCTCCAAGTGGGGGGATTGTCGAAACCATGGTCCATTTTAGGGTAATATGGCCTCCAAAGTCTAGGGTACTAAAAACCCATATCTTGGAGAACCCACCGTGTGCAGTCTTTGACCTTTGTTCGTGATCTCTGACCAAGACAAGCTGATATTGTCATAGGAACCAGGTAAGCTCTCCCTGCCAAAGCGCCAGCTGACAGCTAAAATTCCAAAGCCTTCCTTGGTTCAAGCTGCAGGGGACACTCATCTATGAGCTTTGCTTTTTTTTTCTGGCTATGTCCGTGGTACACAGGGTCTGTTCTATAGGTCCTTGTAAAGCAGGAACCGCGCGGAAACACTTCCTTAAAGGCAGATCCGAGCCGAAATGGGAACCTGTCCTAGGGCCATTTTGAGGACAAGTATTGCTACTAGCCACTAACCTCATCAAGCTTTCCACTTGTGGAACAATCTTGCTCTCAACCTCGCACAGGATTGCTGTCTCCAGACACTAGGCTCATAATTGGTCAAGCAAAGGCTTGATGAAAGTATGTTGGTGACACTAGCCTCTCCGCTTGAGTTGAAACCACCAACCCGCCAGGAGCATAACCCGCATGCAACACAGCTGGCAAACTAGCCATGCTAACAACTGGGGTCAGTGCACAAACGTAAAGGCAAACTGCAATGGGGCAGCAATGCAAAACGAAATACTGGTAATGATAGAAATGAGAAAACGGATCATCATGATGCTAAGAACACTAACAGCAGTTGTAATAATGGTAAGTATATATTTCGAAAAGTGATCGTCGAAAGGCCCATGCCAGGCCTCCTCACGAGCCCCACAAGCTCCGATGCGCTCGCAAAGCAGCTCACCTGCCACAGGGCGCTGGAGCCGAAATCCTCCTGGCTTTCACATAAAATTACATCCTGGTATCTTTTACCTGGTATGCGTACATTCCTTGCTTCTTCTCACCCCTCCTCGGGGCCTGTCAGGACGTGGGCTTTCTAGAGACCGTGAAGAGCCGCAGGCTGAGATGCTTAGCCCAGGAACTCTCACTTGGGGTGAATTGTGTGACGACTCTGTGAGGGCTTCCAGGGAACAGTTGCAACGCATCCTTTCAGTGCCTACCTGCACGCGCTCTGTTGGGTGGGACAAACCGAGAGAGCTGTCCCGGCCCAACTTAGATTGGGCTGTCTCTGCAGTCCAGATACAATCATATCCAAAGCGCGGCGGTTCTTGCGTAGGCGCTGCGTGCAGCCAACTAGATCCCGAAGCCTGTGCATTGTCAACCACAAGCCAAGACCGTCTTTATTGAACCTTAGGTAGGGGGGTGGAAGGGAACCCATGACAAGACTGGGGCTCCCTAAGCAGCTCTGAGGGCCTGCAGCGTACTGCACCAGGGCAACCGCGAGAAAGCAACGGCGCATCCTGGGATTGATTTTGGGACCCTACAAAACAATAATTATGGGATTGTATAGGACTTATGGTCCAAAATTTCAAAAGAAATCCCCAGGAATGCCCCAGCATCATGGTTGAAGAGAAGGCGAGAGCAAAATGGAAGTTCGGATGGCTCTTGCGGAGGCTTGAGCAACGAATGGCCACAGCAGCCTGGTGTCCAGCACAAGCATCTGCACGCATACTCCCTAGCTGAGCCAGGAGTTGGCAGGTTGCCAAAGCTCCACCTTCACTCATCGTACTTTCTTGGCATCACTCCGGTACCGGTAGTGGTGGCACTGGGGGTGGGAGCAGCAGCAGCAGCCGCAGCAGAAGCAGCAGCGTAGTAGTAGTAGTAGTAGTAGTAGTACTAGTAGTAGTAGTAGTAGTAGTAGTATAAGTAGTAATAATAATGGTAGCAGCAGCAGGCGGCAGTAGTAGTAGTAGTAGTAGTACTACTACTACTACTACTACTACTAGCCGCCCCTAGGCACTACCTTTTACTTAAATCTAAATATTAATTTCCCGAGGAAGCGGCCAGTAGCAGTAGTAGTGGAAATGGCGGGAATGCTGCCCGGACCTAGCAGGCGTGGGTTAAAGTGGCCATCCCCTAGAGGCGCTACGTCTTAAATTGCTTAAGTATT
>CAJNIZ010002670.1:113903-127274 GCA_905231905.1 Symbiodinium pilosum
GTGCCGTATTATAATAGGGATCCAAAAAGGGACCATAATTTTGACAACCACGCATCTACCTTGTATATACCCTACATGTACGCTCAAGGGTCCCTCCAATCTCCCTGAAATGGCAAGCCAAAAGTTCAAGGAGGAACTGCAACTAGGCGATGCAAATCTTCGGAGGTGTTACACCCCTTGCTCTATGGCCGCCTTGCTTTGGTTCATGAAGAAACAGACATGTAGAACTAAATGTGCAGACCTGATCGAGTTGCATCGACATCTCGACAGTGGATGCTCCAAAATTCAGGACCTCAGAAGCAGTTCTTCTTTCAGACAAAATTCAGCAGCCGGAACAAAGCTCTGATGCGAAACACAAGGATTTCTACTTTCACAACATCTTACTTGCCATCAAAAGAAGCTCCCTTGAAGCATGCTTTGACTGGCGAAGCTCGCCATCACGATAGCTAAGGGATGCTAAGAGGTACAAGACAGCCTCCAACAACACAATCTGCCCCCTATCACCTCTCCAACGGACAAACTTCCGAAAGCTGAGGTGCACCGTTCTCTGTGCAGAACAGCAGGCCTTTGAATCCCACCTCCATGGCACTCGGCAAAAGGGTACATGTGGTCAGTGTCTGTTCAGTGTGTCCCAGTCATTGATTTCCCGACCGGAGAAAACAGAATGTCTCCTTTTCTTACCACACGTTTTTTCCATTTTGGAAGGCTTCCAGAAGAATCCAGGCAGGTGGAAATGGTGGAAAATCAATGACCCCAGTCTGTCAAGTAAAATCCAAGCTGGCACTGGGGCTATCCGAGTCACTTTCCTACTCTTTACGCGATCTTGCAAGTGATCGTCTTGTTCTGCAAAATGAGGCAACATATAAGCAACTGTGCGCATTTTCTGGTGACAAATGCATGATGCCACTGACGACACAGCCTTACACAACGACCCCAGTCATGACAGCCAACATGTGCGCCACGACTGCCACCATGACCACCACCACCACGACTACCACCACAACCACCAGCACGACCACCACCACAACCACGACCACAACCATGAAAACGACCAGCACTATCGCCGCCACCTCCACACCACGACGACGTGGTCGTCGTGGTCGACTGGCCGCCGCCGTGCTGCCGCTGCTACGAAACTGTGAACAGTAGCATGTCTCTGCACAGCAGCATTAAGCCAGCCTGTGTCTGTTCCAGACCAATCGTCTGCAGCAGCTCGAAAAGACACCACGACCTGTTACAGTAAGCGCGCAAGACGTCTGCCTTTAAAGGATTTCTGATCCAATGCTTACGGACTACTAGGAATGTGGCATTTTCCAACGACAAAGAAGCTCTCCGAACATACCGCAACATACTCTGACCATTATCATGGGAACTTTGCTCACACAAGCAGTCCCACGCCTCTTCAATGGCATGGCCATTTCATCCAAAATCATGCAGGTGCCTGACATGAAATGCCAGTAACTGAGGGTTCAGGCACGCAAAAATCAGGGGTTGGGTACGAAAAGCCATTCAGGCTATGGTTGGGTACTTGGACACTAAGGGAGTACATCCCCGCTTTTGGAGGGTCTGGATTTTGCTTTAGCTCAAGGATATTTGTGGGGGTGGGGGGTAGCTTAACAGAATAATCAAATTTAAACCTACTCCTGGGAAACATACCTCAACATAGAAATCTGCAGGTTGCTCGCACTCCCGCAGTCTTACAATCCAGTCCAAGCTGGCCTCTGCAAATTCCACTATGCAAGGCCAGATAAAATGAGGATTCCTTGTGCGAGGTGCCCAGCTCCTGTAGGGAAGTCACGCAGACAAAGGCTAGGAGCTTTGATGTGGGAATTTTCCTAAAGACTGACCTACATGGACAAGATTCCCAGAACAGAAATCATAGCGGTCCAATTTTAAGATTCTGTCGGAGTTATTCGGAGACAGTACCCTGAGGGCAGGGCGGACTTCGGAGGCTACAGACATGGTCAGGGCAGGGCAGACCCCTTAGCCCAACTCGTGTACTATGCAGAGGTTACCCGGTCCTCTTTGATCTGGTACTGGTTGTTCGAGAAAGTGCCTAGGCAAGGCAGGCTCTAGCCTTCTTCTTTGAAAAGTAACAAAGCTCTCAGTGCCCAACAGATCCAGTAGCTCGTAGCTCCCCAAATAGCGTCATCTGCCGTCTCACAGACAGCTTTTGCATGCCGTTGCAGTGCCATGCAGTAGACTTGGAATCTCGTGCCCCACCAGTGGCTCACCTGAGCAATATGGATTTGTTCAAGACGGATACGGCGGTACCCCTAGGTACGCGTGGGATGTATTGACAGAGATTCCGGGGGTGCTTGAAGGGTCCTAGTGTGCCAGGCCTCTGAGAGGCAATGCTATACTGTTGGATGCCCGGACTAGAGACTGAATGAAACCTATCAAATGTTGCCGCACATGAGCAACCACACTGCGGCTTATGAATCACTTCACAGTCTATATCTTCCATGTAGAATGTGTGTGACCCTGGCTACAGCGCAACTTTCATTTTAAGATCGTTGCTGCTGACATGCAGCAAAGGAGCAAACCACTGCACTTTCTGAGGGCCAACCTTGGAAATGCTCAGCGCAAGCTACTTGCGCATAAGCACATCTCGATATAGCATTTAAAGGGCAAGTTCAGCAGGCAGCTTCCAAGGGGGAGGTAATCTACTGGGCAGATTTGGGCTTACAGGGCTGCTTTTACGGGGAGTATGCGAGGCTCATGTCATGTTTCCCCCCGTCGATGCCATGGATACCTGCTGTCATCACCACCATCACCAGCACACAGCACCAAGCACCAAGCACCAGCACCGGCACCGGCCCCGGCACCATCATCATCATCATTATCAGCTACAGCGGCGTGCACGCCTGTTCTGGCCACAAAGACTGTACATGTAGAAGTTCAGCTGGAAGTCTGGTCATCAACATTATGCCACGTCAACGCACCATTTTTGGCATGATGCCGAGGACTCAGGACAAAAGGGTCGGAGTTCAATCCAAGACAATCCCAAGAAGCCTGCCCATTTTTCACATGTAAGCACTCAAATACTTGAGGTACCGCTTTCGAACTTACTCCACGTTGTCAGGATCACAACGGAAATTCTCCCTGACGATACAAGCACAAACCAAGGGAGCACTAGGAAGTTGCTGCTCCGAAAAAAATCAAGAACATTTGAATTGCATGCTGAGGTGCTAGTTCCGCATAGGAAAGCTTGTGGTGCGCAGTTAACCGCCGAAGGATATTGGGGTCGATGTAGTACATGTTTCCTGGGCTCGATAGCATCCAGTATTACGGACAATACCCCGTTTGGGGGTAAAACGGCCATCCCACTTGGAAACACCGTGTGGATTCGTTGCGGCCCTTTGCATGGGAAGGGGCACTACGCCCGCATAAGAACGCCAATATACCTGCAGGAAACATACACGCGCCTAGCAAAACATGATGCGCTAGGAACAGATGATATGTCTACTCGAAAACTTGTTTAGGTGGCCGAGTCATAAGTTGAGCTGCAGACCAGACCATATAATCCTATACATCCGCATACATCCCATATGTTCATACAAACACTATACAAATATATATATATGTATATATCCCTGTATAATCCTATGTGAGCATCGGCTGTTATGGATTACCGTACCTGGGCCTTATGCGGTATGTTTAACCCACGGCGCCTCATCTCGCTCGCCTTGTATTGTATTTTGTATTGCACCTTGACAAAATCACCTGATCTCGTTCGCTATGTCGGAGTGCAAAGTTCAACCCATGGCCCCTATCTAGTTCCCAGAAGACCTTAACGCTGAACCTAGATGCAAAAATACCAGCGCACCTAGCCATCTACTCTCTTACGTAAATAAATGCCGCTGCTCATACAGCACTAAATGGTAAGGCCATACGAGGACGATTATTCCGGTGTAGGGAGTTCGAAGGGATTACTAGGATTGATACGGCTTCTGGTCTGCCATTCATCAACAACAACAACGGGCAGTTCTAGGAGAAACCTTTTCAAGAAGCTGGCTGTTTGGGACCCCTTCAGCTGTCTCTGTCAGATCCCTGATTACGCCGGCGGATCGCATAGCAGTAGCAAAGCATCTAGGGGTCTATAGGGATGTTACCATTTTGAGACCTACGAGAAAACCCATGCGAAGCGACTCGTTGGTCCCAAGTTGATGAATCTGGAGGTGATCGTGGGAACGGTTGCTGTCATGAGGCTGTCTTTGATGAACCCGCAGAACTTCTCGTAGAGCTCCTTATCAAACATCGTCAGCATGCACCAGGGTTGATCTTGCATCTCTATCCCGACAGCCACTCAAACTACGCACGAAGACATCACGGCACAGCTGAGAGTATGAAACACGCGCCTCACAGTGTGTTCGGCAGAGATGTACTGTTGCTGAGTTTTAACCTGGCTCTGATAGAAGTAGCAACCACTGCAAGGAGTGCATCTACTTTCAGCAAGCCCGTTTGTGTACCGATGTGTCGATGCGCCCTTGCGCCGTGGTGACGTCGTGCCGTTATGCTGTGCCACCAGGATGGTAGTGTATGTCGATGATCGTCAGTGCAGGGGTTTGCGGATTTTCGAACATCATCTGCGGCCGCATAGCCCCACAAGAAGACTAATGTTGGGTATTGCACGAGGACGCGATAATGAGACATCAGTTTCGCACCTTTCGAAATCAAGAAAAATCAAGAAGTTTTTTTGTACAAACGAGCTATCCGCATCTGGCACATGTCTCGTGTTAAGACCGTTCCCGGAAAGCTGCAGATGCCCGAACTCTAAACACTGAAACCTGATCCATGCGTCCTACAATTGGAATCCTGATCCCTACTTACTCTGCAAATCCCGAACCCTGAACCCTAAACCGTAAACCCTAAACTCTGGACCTTCAGCCTGGAACAAAGATCCCTACCCGGACCCCAAACAGTAGGCAAAAAAATGAAAAATGCACAAAATCACGAAACATGCCAAACGGCCATCATTCTGCATACTTTGGCTTACTGGGGGTTAGTAGCGACTAAGGGAATATGACCCCTATGTAAACCCTTGTGTAATACATTCGCTGATTCCCTGTTCCCCCCCCAAGTATTTTGGGGTGTTCAGATGAACACCACTAAGCCCAAAGCTCTGAACCCTAAAGCGCCCTAAACTCTAAACCCTAAGCCCTAAACTCTAAACCCTAAGCCCTAAACTCTAAACCCTAAACCCTAAGCCCTAAACTCTAAACACAAAGCTGCTAAGCAGTTCCAAGGTTCGAAAACATCCCGAACCTGAAAAGGAAAGTGGCTCTTGCTGTCCCTACATACATTTAGGGTTTCAGGATCAGGGATTAGGGTTCAGGATTAGGGTTGACGGCTTGGGGTTCAAGGTTAAGGGGTGTTGCCTCAATTATGGATAATCAAATGGAAAAGAACATGGAACATTCAATGGAAACTGGAACTAGATAAGGGTGTATAGGAATTCAAATTTGAGGTGTGCCTGATTATTCAGCGGTCATTTTCTTGCTAGGCGTTCGCTATTGCGTGCCACCATGGAATTCGTGTTCTTCCAACAAGTTGGATTTTCTACCAAACCTTCCTATGACCGCTAGCATGATGCGTCTCATCCTCAGTCTCACCATCAGAACTGCTGAGTTAGTAGTCACTATGAATATGGGCGAGAAAGACTTTGAAGACGCTTGTTGGCACGGGGAGCATTCTCACGATGACAAGATCTTCACAAGCACAGACTCAAGACAGTCCGTAACACTCCTTTATGCAGGCAAGATAGCGGGGAGGGGGGTTCATGAAGACCACTGCGTGTTGGTGATAGTTCAGAACCCCTGACCATAAGAACTGCAGCGTCCTCAGCACATCCCTATTATCCCATGATCCCTTTTTGCACCACCTGGTCGCCTGGAGACAGGCCTTACGGGAGTGGCTCAGCAGGGGGGGAAAGGTTTGGGATGAGCCGTATCACCACACCTGCTGTACAAGGTTTGAGATTTAGGCTCTGAAATCCGTAAGGCCAGAACATACTAGAAGCCGCTGCCTCACTGCAAGGTCATCTGGTACATGAGCTACAGTCTAAACTCCTGAAAGGGGTTATATAGGGAATTATGTAGGGGAGTACTATAGGGGTTATTACTGGGGATACTACGAGTTTAGACTATAGCACATAGGCCCACTTTGAATTGAAAAGCAACGTCTGAGCCATGTCCAATCCCCTAAAATGGACACCCGAGAGGCAGCATTTTGAACACAAGCCCTCAATATCCAAGCAGACCCCCATCAAAGACCAGCATCCCCTGTGAAAGCTGATCTATGAAATATCCAGAGGGTCCCATGTTGGTAGGTGAGGCGGTCAGGCGTTATCTGCTGCACGAGCGACGGCAATTGCACGGTCAGGTCCCTTCGTGCCTTCGGGGTATACGTTTGGGATGTATAGAGCGGAGGACAGTCTTGAGAAAATCTGGAGAACTCGAATTTTGCTGTCGTCGCGTTGAAAAGAGAATGGCGCAACCGTGCACATCAAACCGTCAGCAAAGGCTGTGAACCCCACAAAAGAGATATGGTAGTTTCCGTAAATAGGGGTCCCCCAATGGGTACCCCAAAATACTATAATCCTTATTATGGAGGCCCAAAAAAATTCGCCTAGTTTTGGGAAACCCCCAATGTTGCCTGAGGGAATATCATCCCTATAGCATGCCTACATAACATGTTCCATTTCTTCCCTACTAATCCATTAAAGGTAAGACACTGGGTTGCTGTTACGGAACTTAACTCAAGTTACTATCTTGGGGAAACCCTAAACCCTTTTATTGCGTATACCCAGTATGGTAACTTAATTCAAACGCCTTAACAGCAACCCAGGATATTGCTGCTTGCGGATCTAGCTGCAAGCTTTGGGATGGGGATTTCGCAACTTGAGCTCTTCAGAGAAACGATGCAAGCGCCTCGTCAGCCTCAGAAGGATGCGGTAGGACGATTTGGGATGGCTTATATAGGGGTTCTGTAGGGGTTATATAAGGGAAGTATAGAGGATATATATGGGGTATATAGGGGATATATAGGGGATATAAAGGGGATATATATAGGGGTATATAAGGGTTTAGGGTGTTTTCCTTAAGGGCCTCTAGGGTTATTACCCCGATTAGGGTTCAGAGTTTTGGGTTCGTTTAGGGCTTAGGTTTTAGGGTCTAGTGTTTAGGGTTCAGAGTTTTGGGTTCAGGGCGGCCTATAGGCTTCAGGGCTCAGGTTTGCAGACTCCCCGGTGGATTCCCAAGCTTACAATCCACACACGTGGGCTTAGCTGTTGTCAGTATTGTCGAGGGTGTAGGGTTTTGGGATTAGGGTGTGGGGTTAGAGGGTCAGAGGGCAAATCTGGAACAGCAATTTATCCTTCAGCGGTCAGGATAGCTAGAATCAAATCATGAAGCTAAGCCTTGGACTCAGCAAGGTTGCACAGGAAGCCACAACAACAACCTAGTATAGCGTGCGAAGCTGTCCATGGTTTTCGACAAAATGGACGCCAAACATGCAAATGTGTTACTAACCCCTTAAACCCTTGAACGTGATTCAACAAAAATCCACTAACATGACCTAACACCCCTTCAGTGAGGAACATACCCTAAATCGTCCGAGAAACCCCAGTGTATGATCCAAGGTATATTCCCTACTGAACGACTACCGGGCTCCCAGGATACCTGATTCAGTGTCAGGTGCGAGCTGGAAGTTCGCAGGGCAAAGCGCCAAACCATGCTAATGCCCACGGCCACCAGGAAGGAAGCCAGCAAAATCTGAGCCAAGATTGTTGTTGATACCATGTGAGCTATAGCCCAAACTCCTAGTAGCCCCCTTAATAGCCCCTATAGTACTCCCGTATACAATCCCCCCTACATAAGCTCCTTTTAAGGAGTTTAGACTACTGATCATGTCTTCTGTGTGTAGGAGAGGGGGTGGGGATGGTCTATGAGTCCCGGCGCTGTGAATAAAACCAAAATTTCTGCGTGACCCTATGTACATAAATGTTGCGAGCTCTGGTCGTACAACAGGCTTAGGGTCATTGCAGGCCATCAACCTCAGCGAAGTATCAGGCAGGTTTGCGATTTCAACAGTTTTGGTGATCAACCTGGTCAGAGAAGGACTTCCTGTTGCCACCACATGGCAAGTCTAACCCTAAGTGTCCAAGTACTTAATAATCATATAACCACCTAAAACCTATACCAAAATTACTATTACCCAACTCCCAAGTACCCAATTCTTGGGTACATGGACCCTCTGGGTATTCCACAATAATCTAATTATTTCCATTTTCTTTTCCGTTATTCCTTTATTATCCCTATATAGACCCTATAATTATGTAGTCCATTTTCTTTTCCGTTATCCCTATATTATCGCTATATAGACCCTATAACTATAGCAGTTTCCGTTCTCTTTTCCAATATCCCTATATTATCGCTAAATAGACCCTATAATCATATAGCAGTTTCCATTGTCTTTTCCACCCTAAACCCTAAACCCTATACCCTAAACCCTAAACCCGGTAAGGAATACTGCTCCAGCTTTGGAGCTGGCATGATCAATACACCGCTGCTGGGCTAGGTCAATCCCCCACCCAGTCATATGTACCACAAAAGACTATGGTAGGTATATTAAGGCCCTACGAACTCCATATTCAGGGGCTATTACTGTAGGGAGTCTTGTCTCAACTGCAAGGTTAGTTTTGCTGAAGTTAGTTCACTCCCAAATCATGCCCTACTATTTGGGGGTCGTATCAAACTACGCAGGTACCCCAAAACGGGAACATAGATTCGACAACCTACGACATAGGTAGGAATGCTTCAAGGGGCAGACAGGAGCCACTGGTCTGGATGTTAGCTGCTCTTCGGTCATATAGGGGTTATGCAGGGGGTATATAGGGATATATAGGTTCTATATAGGGATATATAGGGGCTACATAGGGATATATGGGGATACATCGGGTTTAGGGCCAGTTTAGGCTCCTACATCTACTCTCAGCTGTATGGGAGCTTCTTAGAGAAACACGCTATGATGAAGCACGAAATATTACCCTAACCTTGGAAACTGCCGACGTATAAAGGTGTCTGACAATGGCAGTCGGTTTGCACGTCCTCATAATCCCCCCGAAGCTAGGATTGCCTGTTGCTCCAGTGGCAAGACACAGGCACATCATATTGGCCGAGCGACTGCACCAACTTCCTGCGCTAGCGGTTGCAAGTGGTAACCTCAAGAGAGCAAATTGTTCCGCCTATGGGTGACGCACTGCTATTTCAGCTGCAATTGTAGTGCCTGCTCTTATGTTGTTGCGGACATACTTCTCATCAATAACCATGTTGGGTCCAACTTGCCCCTCTTGTGCCAGGAACGGCCTTAACAACGGGGACCCGGGGGACCCGAATACGTCCAGAGTTCCCACACATCGCTGCCATGACGCCAATGTATCTCAAACAACTTTTCGCTATGCCAGAACGAGTCGTGAAGGCAATTCTTGCACTACTCAAACTTGTCACGAACAGTGCATGATATGACAGTGAGACAGCCTCAAGCCTGGTATTTGGGGGGGTCCAAGAATTAGTCTAGTCTAATTAGGGTCCCAATAATAAGGGTTATAGTATGTTGGGGTCTATCATGGAGGCCTGGTAGTTGGGTATTTGGAGAATACCTGATTCTAACAACTGGGGCTTAAGTGGGGAATACTGGAATATACAATATAGAGATCGTGGAACAGAACATGTAAACTACTAGATCATAATAGGGTATATATAGAGATTATATGAGCTAGAGTCTAAACTCCTAGTATCTCCTGAATAGCCCCTATAACACTCCCGTTGACCAAACATCTGCCCTCAGAACTGCCACCGTGCAAAACAATCACCTATACTGTAGCCTTCGAATACAAGCCCTTCTGACGTCCCCTATGCACCACGGACACCTCAAGCTCTAGATGTAACCCTTAGTGGCCCCTACGAGACTTGGGTGTGAAGGAGTCGAGCGTTTAGCGTCATCGGCGTTTGGGGGTTTAGTCATTCAGGGTTTCCCCGATAGATAAGCCCTGAAGCCTAGGGTTTAATGTTTGAAGGATTTTGGTTGCTGGCCAAGTGGCAAAGTGAACCCCAGCCAATCAGCAATAGGAGCACTTGGGCCAAGAGAGGGAACTTCACCTTGGCTACAGACTCTGCCACAGGCAGAATCATACTGCAAGTAGTGTACTATTACTCGAGAAAAGCAGCCAACATAGTACTTTGTAGGAAGAACAGTGATGGCAACAGGAAGAGAAATGAGAATCAGACAAAAGGACATGTGAGAG
Source organism: Symbiodinium pilosum (assembly GCA_905231905.1). Taxonomy (NCBI): domain Eukaryota; class Dinophyceae; order Suessiales; family Symbiodiniaceae; genus Symbiodinium; species Symbiodinium pilosum. The sequence goes on from CAJNIZ010002670.1 coordinate 124,210, forward strand.
AGTTTATGACACCTTGCCAGCAAGCTGTGGCCCTCACTTTATCTTGCCACCAACTGAGCTAGACGTCGATACTTTTACGAAGTGCTTTACACGACTCCTGGAAAAAGACACTTCGAAATGTCCTGGGTCTTTCTCCAGGAAACAAGTACACAACGTACCCCTTTCTAGAAACGTCTTCCAAGTCTGTCCCAACCAAACCCTAAACCCTAAACCGTAAACCCCAAACCCCAAACCCTAAACCCTAAACCACACCAAATCACCCCCCCCAGGGTGGAGTGGAGCAAAGCACGACCGACTGACAGCCGCAACTGACCTGAGGCGCGGAAGTCTCTTCGAATAATGCAACATGGAAAAGAAAATGGAAACTACTATAGTATAGGGGTTATATAGGGTTTAGGGTTTAGGGTTTAGTGGTTTAGGGTTTAGGGTTTAGGGTGGAGTATAGGGATTATGTAGGGGTTATATAGGGTAAATATAGGGGATGTATGGGGATAATGGAAAAGAAAATGGAAACTACCATTTGGGTTTAGAGTTAAGGCTTTAGGGGGTTTAGGGTCTCTTGGTAGCTTGTTGTGTTCAGGCTTTAGACTTAGAGGGTTTAAGTCAAGGCAGATCAAGGAGTTCAGGTCCTTTACAAGGAGTGGCTTGAGCACCTCTACATTGCAAGACAGTGTTCTCTCCCCTTTTTGTGCGTTTCAGTTTCAATTCTACTAACCCTAAACCGTACCCTACAGATACCGTAGTATACGGTTATCATATACTACCCAAACCCAAAATCACGATCCCTACTATAGGGATCTCAAACTATATGGTTCTTATTGCATACTGAACCCTAGGGCTGCTTTATCAAAACTCTAGAGCTGAGCACCCATAGAGGTGTCGGCGCGGAAGTCCGGAGGGTTCCCGTCAGCATCTAGCAGCTGCAAAGTAGTCTGCCCCAGGGGCCGCACGCGAAAGGTTTTGGTCTTGGAAGCCTGCGAGTCCTCAAGGTAGTGTAACTAGGAATAAGGTATACTTTAGAATAGTGTTAAGGATCTGCCGTGATTTCAGGAGTTTGTATTTAGAGGGTTTTAGAGATTGCGGAAAGAATCCGAAACAGCCCCCACATGTGCTTGGAACTGCACGGACAGCAGATGAGTGCGGTCGGCAACTGCAGCACAGATTTCAACGCTCTTCAAAGTCTTTTCTAGTATCTAACAAGGACTGCGTACACGAGATGACATGATTCATTTGGGCGTTCAAAACTTGAAAGATGTGTGTAAGATCTACCCACGGAGTCCAGCAGGAAGTGGCCAGTGTCCCACAGCGTCACAGGAATGGACTGCTTCTTCGCAAAAATGGTGAGGTTGTGATATCCTACCTATGGCTGAGACGGGTTTAAGTGAACACATGGGCTTTGTTATAGAATATGTAGGGTTCTCTTCATGTTGAACCAGAAAACCATGCGTAAAACAATTCAAGCTACAACAGTAACCAGCAAGCTGTCGGACTCACGGGAGACGTCTTCGATGAGTCGCGGGGCGCCCTGTATGAATCCACTTCTCCTTCCAGTGCATGGGGGTGACAGCGACTATCGCAACGACATTGACTACGACTACAACTGCGGGTACGGCTGGGCCTACAGTTATGCCCGTTACAAAGACACAGATTGCAAATACTGCCTCAAGGGTCCAAGGACCCAAGTAATAGGGCTTTAGGGCCCAAATATTTTAATACTTAAGGTATTTGGGCCCTAAAACCCTGAAATTGGGTCCTTGGACCCTTAGGGCTGTAATGTCGCAACAGGCTGTGAAGATGAATCGTTGCGTCACTACTGTCTTGTATGCATCTTCTCCCAACCGCATGAATTTTGCTGAGCCCGGGCCTTCTACACCGAAGGCTGGTGGTACAGGCGAGGAATAGCCTGAAACTGCCAAAGTTCGTGGCACACAATTGGGGCTAAAAAGGTGGGCTTAAGGAGGGCTTAAGGGGGTTTGGGGGGTTTAAGGGGGAGCCTTAAGGGGGTGCATAAGTTCGAGATGTGAAGGCTTCCCAAAATTGGAGTCCCCTTACCCCCAAATTGCCATAACTGCAGGTGGCTACCTCAAAAGTGCCAGGCGTATTTTGTGGCTTTTCCAATGCTGTTGAAGGAAACACACTTTCCGGCTTCCAGTCCCGAAAATCTGAAGAATAGTAGTTGAAGTAAAGAAGCCCGTACTAGGGATAACAACAAGAATGTTAATAACGCATATGGCATAATTTAACAATCGTAACTGTGGTAGTAATGATTGTGAAAAACATGTGGTTAATGACAATAAGATGCCGTACCAGGCCATGTGAATCTGTGAGAACACGCAGATGGAGCATTTGAGCAAGGAGGGTTTCATACAAAGATCGCACGATGGGCTTTGGCCAGTATATGGTTGTTGGGGGCTCAGGCCTTTCAGGAAACACTTGAATCATGCTTTGGCGGTTGCAAAGGAAGACAAATTCTTGCTCTCTATTGGATAATATGGTATTCGCCAACGCCAGCCGGTCATGTAATGCGCGAATCGACACTTTGCCTGATTAGGGAAACTTACTTAGGATGGTGGTGACGTGTTGGCAGTCCCTCTGCATTTTCAAGATCCCGGAGAACTTTTTTTTTCGCACATCTTAAGTGCTTCAGAAGGAGATAACGCAAAATGCATTGGTTAGCGCACACTACCCTAGGAAGATGAAGAAAACAGGATCCCTTTTACACAAATATACGGAATCGATGAGAATGCTGTACCGCAAAAAGTATACAGGATCCCTAGCAGTGATCCAGATTAGGGCATGGCAGTGGCGACACAAAGGTATCTCGGAAGACCAAATGGGAGCGACAAGATGGGGCAGGTCTTGTGGACTGCAAAGCCTGAAGATACAGCCAGAACGGAAACAACCACATAATTATAGGGTCTATATAGGGATGAAATAGGGATAATGGAAAAGAACATGGAAACTACTATATTGCCATAGAATACCCAGAGGGTCCATGTACCCAATATTTGGGTATGTTGGATTTGGGGTAGTAGTAATTATAGGTTACGGGGTCAAAGTCTACC